>JACEII010000006.1:2791573-2857206 GCA_014332785.1 Antheraea mylitta
AATAAAAATCGATTTAATTAAAAATCGATTATTTTTTAACATCCCTAGGCTAAATACCAACGTATAAAAACTAGACTATAAGTTGCAACCACGAGCTTATGTATATAAGCGGTCGTTATTTGCTTGAAAATTTTAACTGGGGACCAAACTTGAACGGCGCTTATATCTTGCCATATGTCTAACTAACTATATCTAACACAGGATGGTGATTTTTACAGTAATGGAGTACAGTCTTTGACAACAAAATTTGACCACTCTGAATATGAATGCGAAGAACAGAAATTTAGGTACGTGTTATATAAAATTTAGACAACTTAAGGATACATAAATCTAATACCTTTAAACGAGTAATTCTTGTATATTTCTTTGTTGGTAAATATTCAGGATCTCGGAAACGGTGTCATCTATTTCCGTGAAACTTAGTACATAGGTAGTTTCAGGGACGATAAATCGACTTTCTAGATTTTATTCATAGAAAACTTTTTTAACTGAGTTTTCATACAATGAATAAATATAGCTAGAAGGTAAATTTCGTCCGCGCTGTCAAAACAAAAATAGCTCAGACGGAAGTCTGTTGCTTCAAAAACCCGTGTAACCCCAGTACAAATCCGAGTGACAGCAGAAGATATCTTTTTTTTTTTTTTTGTAGATAAATGTTACTTTTATAAGGCAAATCTAACAGTTTAATTTAATTTAAAAATGTTTTTTAAAGAACCGAGATAGGCTCGGTCGCCCATGTACTGATAATATAAGATTCCTATTAATATTATTTGTTTTATTCTATATTAAACTCTTAACGTTCTTATGGGAAAAACTGGAACTTAATGATATTCAGAGCGGTCAAAAAGAATAACGAACCTTTGCCCGATTGTCATAAAGATTACAGAAGCGTCAACAACATTTCCGTATAAATGTATGAAGGAAAATGTATATAAATTTGATATAATGATGTATACAATAACAAATAATACGTTACAAATAGTTAGTCAATGATTTATGTCTGAATGTACCTATTGTACGTGCACAGACGGACACCCGTATGTCGCTTGTCACTGATAATAATTAATGAGAAATAATATCCCGTAGTTTGGTAAATGACACAGTATATTTTTATCTTATTTTTGTAAAATCCAACAAAGGTTATAGAAACTCAAATATAATAATAGTTCTTGGATTCAATATAATAACAACATACAATCGCTAATTAAAATATTTTGTTTATAAAATTGTTAAAATGTTGGTGTATAACAAATAGATTTTTTTTATAAAACGAATATAAGCAGACAGACAAACGATCCTACAGTTTGACGATAACTAATCACGTCAATCTATAATACAATAGTTTTAGTTTAACTGAAGAACAAAGGAAATATACGGTGTTATTACAAAAAAGTCAAATACGTATTAAATACTTTCTTTAAAAAGGTTTCATACTAAATGCACCGCGCTCGCTGGAGGCAAGTTCGCGTTATCCTTTTTTCGCAAGTCTAACCTAAACTAACCAAAGCGAGACAAAAGAGCAAGGTGGCGAACATTCTGTCGAGTACCTGTACGATTTCTTTAACATTACTTTTATCCACATTGCATCCATGTGAAGATGGGGCTGGTCCCAAGTTACAAATAAACGAGTCAAGTACACAAACTTTCACTGACGACCCTTAGTAATGTGGATAACTCTTACAAACAAACAAAAACTTTTGAATACGACGACCCTATTCTTTCCAGCTCATAATTCGTCAAAAAATCTACTTTAACGCTTTGACGTGTTTCTTAATTTCCAAAGCGTTATGGTTTAATACGAGACTTGAAATCGATATTGAATCGTATTGAAATTCGTAGACTTAGAAGCCGCGAGCAATTCACTAGTTTAAATAGATTATCAGTTAATGCAGAACAGTTGGGAACAGTCAAACGGCATTAGAGTATTTATGTCGATCCGCGGGAAAGCGTACTGGCGAAATACGACGTGACTAAAATATCTCAGAGAATCCTGCAATATGCAGTCTGGTTAAAGGACTTTGCCGGCGTAAAATAATACGGTTTCGTTATTCTATTTTAGTTACCTAATCGAAAGACTTTATATTAGATAGTGTGACTGACATTGTTTAGTTGTTGTCTGGTTAGCTGACATCTTCGAATTTAAAAATTGCAGCTTAGTATTTATTTGTGTATTATTAGCTATTGAGTTTAGTAAACGTTGCGATTCCATTTTCGACTTTATATTCATGTGACATAAAATCTAATGCCTGCTTTGATAGTTTTCAAATGTGTTCATTTGATGCATTTATCTCAATGTTATTTTATATAAAAGCCTAGTCTCATTCACCTCTAAAAATTAATTATTAACTATAATATTTACATATGTCGTTGTCTATATTATGTCGAAAATTATATTAGAACTATCTTTTAGGCTTCAAGAGTTTTATAGTTTGCTTTGCTGTAATTTTTTTTCTCTGCGAACTTTTGGTATGCACTTATTTCTGATTTCGTTAATTTTAATAATCTTCTCTAAAATCGTTTAAAATGTCAGCAATTATTGTTATTATTTTACTTAACTACTTATTGTTTTACATTTGTTTCATTAAGTTAGCTTAAATCTGCTACACATATAACAATATTTTTTTCATTGAGATTATTTCCGTTATGGCGGCTTCATTCTTATCTTTTATTGCCATTTTTGCAGTAGTTTTTAGTAAGGCTATATCAGAATTTCAGTTGCACTTATTTGGTGTATTCTCTTTTTCGTAATTTAATAGTCAGGACAAGGTGTAAAGCATTACAAATTTGTTCTATAAAATAATTACTGTTTATTTATTTTGTTACATAAATATTCACTAGGCGCAGGCACGGTGTGTTTGACGGCATCTATCAAAGGGTGCTAGATCGTCGATGCGTGCCACAAACACTTGTAGAACGAGTGGCTGACAAAACAATTTGAATCTTATATTTGTACAGATAGTGTAAAGTTTGTGATTTGTGTCGTCACGCCAACAATTAGGTTTACCTGCGCCTATAGATGTTTCAGATAAAAAATATTGTTTCAAAAACAAAAGAGAAAGAAGTTCTGGCAGGTTTTATACTGTAGTCCCTATTCATATATCAATAAGGCACGAAGTTGCGAGTAAAATTAGTTAAATAATGTTTATGTGTAAAACATTTAAATAAGACATTGACAATGCGTGAACATATACGTCGTATAATTTACAGGCTTACAAATTTAGTTTCATATTATTAGCCTCAGCATTACCGCAGACGGCAAAAGTTGTTACAGAGTTAAAGAAGAATTAGAGCATTGGAGAGACGAATATTATAATAATAACAACAACATTTTAATGTATGCTCAAAGTGTATCTGTACAAAGGAATTATATAATAACTAGCTTTTAATCGTGACTGAATTCCCTTTAATATAAATTTAATCTATTCCTCGGAAACAGCACCTTTATTTGTCCTTTTTTGTACTCCTGACTATATATTTATGTAAAATTGGTTAAATAGCTAGATTATGAAAGCATAACAAACAAACTTTTTGTTGCATTTATAATATTTGGTAGAATTAGGACACTATTTATGGCTCAGTAGGGCGTACCTGGTAGACGCAAGTTACGGGCGTTACACAATTGACACCGTCCACCCGGTCCTGCCAGAGCGGGGCTCCCTGTCGTTTCAACTAGTGCAGATACTCCTCATCTGACACGGTTGTTTCGAGTGTTCTCTTTTTGTGTTGCAAACACGCAAGATAAACTATGGTTTCATTTTGCAAGGAGGTCGTATTGCAGAAGAAGGCAGCGGGAGGGCGGCCATCTACTCTAACGGAGGACCGGTAAGAAAAAGCGGCAATTCACCTCCCTTCTCTCGCTACCGTAACCGGGATTGTGGGGATGGGTCGGTGAACCTGTCTCCTCATTGCACAGGTTTCGCTAACGAGGGGAGGCAGCTAGAGTGTACCCAGTCTATCTCCTTGCTAGGCAGGAGCTGGGCAGTCACCATCCGCCGGGCGGACTGCTGGGGCGAATATCCAAGGTTGAGTAGCTATTACGATCCCTCGCCCTCCCAATAAATACGGCCTGTCGGTATACTTAGGGGATTTAGTCTGTGTGAGTCGGGCATAGCTCGTTTTCTTTCCCGGAAGGGTGATCCATAAGGGATTTTCTCTCGTTATAAAAAAAAAAACTATGACTCCATTTTTGTATATATTTAGTACATTAACTAATATTATAAATGTGAGTATGGGTCTATTTAATCGATATATTTTCACATTTGCTATCTACAATATATGTGTAAAGCTTTATTAATACTTTACTTTACCATTTAGATAAAGGAATAAAAAGAAATATAGATTATATTATCTGCAAAAAAATACGTGTAGAAAAATATCAGTATTTATTTACCCCTTATTGTGCTCTAATTTGGATCACTGGACGATCACTTCATATTTTTGTACGATTTAAAATGAATGAATTATATTAATAAGGTTGATGCAAAATATATTAATACTTACTAATTAGTTAAAAGTTATATCCATAACTGTAAATTAAATATAACCTAATAATCACAAAGTAATTAATGTTACTAAAAATACGCAGTCACTCCGGAACCGGATTGCGTCCGTTGTTATCTAACAGTAATTAACAAGACATTCATTTCAATATTGGTTTAAAAGCTAAATTGAAAACAGAGCGAGCGACTTCCTTCAATTAAAACTTTCTTTCCATAAACCAACATTAATGAGACATGAATGCACAATTTCTCCCTCTTATTTTACAATTAGTTAACTTATACCGTAGACTTTGTCTGTCGAGAATGTCCCTATTCTACATAGTTTAGAGAAACTTTTCCAACACAAAATACATATAGTTGTTGAGGCACGCATACTTGGTACACATGCATGTTTCAATAACTCATATACATATATCTAGATGGCTTAGCTTAGGTTAGCTCAAATAGGTAGCGATTTTTGTACAAATCAGGCGACAGCCCTAGGCGAGGTGTGCCGTGCACTTTTTAGTTAGTCGCCCAAATCGCTCGCCTCAATAGTTCTATGAAGCTGTACGGACCTTTCCAGGTCAACAGCGTTTTCATTTCGAAAAAAAAAACTGTCGAGAATGTTTATCTCTTAAACAAGAGCCTAAACTATTAACTTAAACGGAATAGGCGATGCTGATTTCATGAAAATCATTTTCTTTGGTAACCTAAAACTGAATTAAAAAGAGACGACTGTAAGTGAGGTTTGCCTTTTATTTAAAAAAAAAAATCTGATTTTCCTATTTATAAAGAAGAAGAGATGATGAAAGGTACAACTGTGGGTTTAAAAGTCTTTATAATTGATGGTAATGGATGCAACTCATATACACAAATGAATGTATGTAATACCTTTAAACGAGCAATTCTTGTATATTTTTATATATAATTAGGATTTCGGGAACTGCGGAAGCGATTTCCTTGAACCGTAGTATGTAGATGATTTCGGGAACGATAAATCGATCTAGCTAAATTTCATTAATAGAAAATTTTTTTTTTATCGGAGTTTTCAGGCAATGAAACAATATATCTAGAATACCTCACCTGCACGTGGTGCACCCTGCTAAATAACGGACGAGGCAATGGCGAAAGCGGGGTGGTAGGGTTTTACAGCCTGACTGGGTCGCAACCATTATGTATATGGCGAAAAAGCCCGTAATAGTGATTCGCTTCTGCGGATCGCGTTTCGGGATCAGCCTGTGCATATCCAGCTTTTTGCAGGCCGGCATGATAGTGGCGACCGGCGATGGATAGTGTGTCAATCGGTGGTCGCTATTATTTTTGGATTGCACTGTGTTTATCATCAGGCATAGTGCAGTCATTTTGCCGTGATACAATAAAAAAATAATATAAATTTATATTTCGGCGCCGTTGTCTAAACGAAAATAGCTCAGATGGAAATCGGCTGCTTCGAAAATCCGTATAACCCCCAGTTCGAATCCGAGTGACAGCAAAAGACATATCTTTTTTTTAATATTAAAATTTTTGCTAAATTAAAGATAAATTTGTATAATTATATATATAGACAGATCTTTGAAAAAAATATTGACATTAACCAAACCTGGCAAACCTAACAGTTTATTTTAATTTAAAAATGTTTTTTGAAGAACCGACCTAGGCTCAGTCGTCCAGGTACTTATGTTGAAGTAAATAAAATGTAATAGAGAAATAAAAAATAACGATTTCTTTATTTGAATTAGTGAAATAAATTAGTATGACATAATTGTTAGGTATTACACATATTATCAGTATAATTTAATCCACATAGTTTTTTGTCAGTAGTTATCAGAAATATTTGTTGTTGTGAATGTTGCGACTCACCCCAGTTTCGCATGAGTACGAGTACAATGTACTTATTCAAGAAATTTTGTGAACCGAATTTTCATCCAAATTAGGGTCTGAGAATGTGCTTATGAAAGTTACCACCTGGAAAAAAAACTCAGTCATCGAGAAGAATCGACAGGAAATTCGATCTTATTTATCTTCACCATACATTTTTTACAAACTTGCATAGTTATAAACTTAAATAGACATGTCCGTTATTAACGGATACACCGAGAGGGCGTCATTTCGAGACATCACCATTGTTCACATATTGATTCATCCTGTAATAGATTTTAGACATCAAAGCCAGTTTGACATTGTAGGTAGGAACTTAAGCGTATATCCTCCACAACAAAATACTATAAATTATGGAAATTAGGCAGAAGACCATATAAGTATTCAAGACATTTAAACAAATGTAACTGTGCGATCTATTTTTTCATACTCTTAGAACTAACTACATTACATCAAAATCAAACAAACTTAAACGTTCAATGTACTTAACATATTTTACGGAATAATGTTTTATTCTATATCTTTCAAAGCACCTTCCCAAATAATCCACTATTTTCTAATAATATGTGAAAAGTAGTTTAAGGTTAGGAAATTGCAAATTAAGTATAATTTTGATCATTAAATCCTTTACACGTTACAATTGTTAAAACAAATAACACTCGTACACTCGGTTATCAAATGTTATGTTGTGCAATAATACCTACATGGGATTTTTTCGGCTGTATTTTTTTTTTCAGCAAGCTGAACAGAATCGGATATCATTAGCGTTATTTATGAGTGCGCCGTGCCGTGGACGCGTCGCTTCTGGACGTGACTTCAATGCACAACGGTTGTTATCTCGGACACTTATTTTTTTCATTGAACATTTTTTTTTAGTCTTCCGTATAACGCGTTTTTTTCTGTTGCGTTGCTGAATTATATAAGTTTGTTGTGTTGAAACGCTCTAAAACCGTAGCTACGTTATATAGTTTACTCATAATTATAATAAAGTTAAATAAAAAAAATGACGAGCGTTTATAACTTCACTAGACTACTTAAAATTTAATGACGATTATCTATAATACACTGTTAGCTAATCTTAAAAAGAAACAAAGATAAAATTAGAGACGTCGTCGGACGACAGACTGATGTGAAACATCGAAAATATTTATACTGATAATATGCATGAAATAATAGTTTACGACAGGAAATAAATGTGGCAAAGTGAAAATACAATTTTAATTCTCACAATAAAGATGACTGTCTATATACAAAAATTAAATACAAAAACGAAAAATCATACAGCGTGACGATGAATGCCCTTGCGGCGTATCCCGAGCCGACGCTTCGCCACGCTCACAGCCGATCTTACTCGCCGATACAAATGTTTCAAATCAAAAACAGGGTGTGTCGTAAAGACACACGATAGAAGTGGAAATTTTGAATTACAGGGAAACATTTTAATTTACAAACTATAACAAAAAGATAACGTCAAGTGGTGTTCCCAGGCGGCCATCCAACCAAGTACTGACCGCGCCCGACGTTGCTTATCTTGGGTGATCGAACGAGAACCGTTGTTTTCAAAACTTTACTCGTGAGCCGACATAGGAAAAAAAATAGCGTAGGCGTTTCGTAAAAAAAATATATAAGCTGGGAAGGCTTTAAGAACTTATACTTCATACTTCTTGTAACTTTATGAAATTCAACTTAAAAAAAATCTTTTTAATATGCAAATATTTTTATTTATTTTATTGTAATTTTTTAAATGGGATTCGGAATAATGCATACGTGCTGGATAGTCAAAATTATAGTAAAACTTTGGAATACCAGATAATTTCAATTTAAAAGTTATGAAATTTAAATAACTCAGACTATAATTGGTGTAACGATTAAAAAAGAGCAAAGTTATTACATTGTTTTGAGTTTTCACTTTCCTCGACAGTCCTTCTGACTGCCTCTACTTTTTTTATGTCATTAACAATTTGTCATATTATTATTAATTAAAAGTTTATTTAACACATAGCGTATTGGACGGGTATCATGCAATAATTATATAAAACAAATATTTTCATTAATATTTTTAGAAATATATATTATCTCCTACCTCTCTCCATTTAACGACTCAACCTAACTTTTATCTGTGTTCATCAATCTTAAAGCATTAACATGTGTCTAGATAGAGTCTCGCCGCTATCCCTAGTGACCTGAACAAATGCAGGTGCCTAATTACCGAGGCTGTGCGACAGAGAGATGTATAGCGTAGTCCTTGAGCGCAAAAAAGACGGACATAGTAGAGTAGTCAATCCGTCACTGTCGTATTGGATAATCTTGTAAAGCGAGAGTGATAAATCCGCAAGGTCTCTAGTATTTTGCACCATGATTTTTGCGTTCGCTATTACTAAATAGGGGTTGACATATGTCATATATCGTTTGTCAAATAACAATTTGGTTTTTCTGTTTTTTTTTTTTTCGAACTAACTACGCTATTAACCTGCGCGTTTAAGGCACTCAGCTTTTTCTGTCTGTGTTAATATAAAATCCTATGGAAATATATTTGCATGTTTCCGATTCTACTTTGGTTGGGACATTACTCTGTTTGGTTCTATTTTCTAATTATATATTTTAAAATTAAATATTCGTACTTTTTAGAAATAAATGAATGAATTATTCCTTTCAAATTATTTATTCTCCAATAAAATGGCGAGTTTTTACTGGAGTAACTTTTAAAAACTGTTTAAACGCAATAAAATAATTTTGAGCTAACATATATATCGATGTCTTCTGGCTTATACCTAATCAACGTATCTCTCAAGTACAAAGCTAAAGCAGGTATAACTAAAAGTCTACTTCAAAACGGTGTAGTCGAAATCTTGATAGTTTTGACATTCGACATAAAAAATTGATTCCCACGGCTCCGCGTACGCTTTTTATTGTGTTGTATTGAAGAATTTGTATTGAAGACTAGCTGACCCCTACAACTTCGTCTGAACCGAATCGATTATTACCGGATTTAATTGAATTTTAAAACCTTGTTGCCGTCGTTAAGGCCGTCAGGTTTAAAATGCAATAGAATTCAAATTACATTTACAATTAAATTTACCTTATATTTATTTTTGTTGTTGTTATCTTTGACTTTGTTCATGTAAAACTTAGTATTAATAATTTGGTTCGTGTTACACATTTACACTGCAAGACACAGCAAATTTTATAAACTAAATAAGCAGTGTCCAAAACCGAGCGTGTCTCTCGTGCTTTTATTTACTGAACAATTTTTTTTTCACATAATTCCACGTGAATGAAGTCGTCGTTAACAGCAAGTTTAAAATAAAATAACTTAAGTAACTCTCTGTAATTTCAGCTATCTGCCAGTTAAATTCTCCATCAAAAGTGGTCCAACCCTTTTGGAGATTATTCGGAACAAATAAAGAGATAGACAATTTTTTTGTTATAAGTAGCGTTTATACTCTCAGATCAACTCAAAAAAAGGTAATGTTTTGACATTACATTTTTTATGTCATAGTAGGCAAACAAACAGACGGCTCACCTGATGTTAAGTGATGACCACCGTCCATAGACACTTGCAACACCAGGGGAGTCGCAATTGCATTACCAGCTTGTGTTTGGGGGAATGAATAAGGAGGAGGGAAGGAGGGATAAACAAGGAAAGTGGAGGTCGACTTCCGACCTTCTCACCGATCGAACGAAACGCAACTATGCAAGCATTGTTACTTCACGTCGGTTTTCTGTGTGAGGGTGGTACTACCCTAGGTGAGAAGACCCATTCATGCTGAAACCAGTAATGGCTTCAACGTAACTCTACCACATACAAAGACTTACTTTTTTATTATATGTTTTGTAAAGAATCTCTTTTCAAGTATTCAAGAAAGTTTACAAAAACTTTATATGCTTTTATTTTTTGAAACAAATAGCATATTGTCCCTTTTAAAGGTCAAGTTTCAATTGTTGCTGTTTCTTAAAATTGCACATAATAAGTAACTTTTAGAAATATAAACAAATTTTAAACAATTCACTGTGAAAAAGTACATTGATAGAAAAGTTTTTGTAAGACCACTGTATTCAGTACGTGACTTCTTTGGTTTCCCGCAATTAAACGGAATTGGGTCACTGTTTGCAATCATTCAAATAAATATTTTACAAGTCATATTCATATCGGGGCTTATTATCATATTAACATTTTAGAAGGTTATAAATGAATTATAAGGTTTATTGAAAGTCGATTATTGGGTCGTGAGACTTAAGAATTTACACGAATATTGAGTAAACCCAAGCGTATGATACATCAAAGATAAAGAACGTCGAATCAATTATATTCGTCGTTAGAAAAATGACATTTTGATGTTGGAGTTTGTTATATACCTTTTTTAAATATTTGATAAATAATAGGTCTTTACCTATTAAATTGCCGTTCTGCAGGCCATTTCAAATCAAAATATTTTTTTTTGGCTAAGAATTCTAATTTCAAATTAATTTTGTTTCAAAAACATGGAATTCTTTTTCCAAAAGTAGTCATTTGTTTATTGATTAGTGTTACATTTTCATCGCATTTCAATATTTTCTGTCATCGTGGATACGTTAAAAATTCGAGTAATTATGGAATATGAGTACCGTCGTGGCAGTAACGCGGCATAAGCGGCACGCAACATTAACGACGTTTACGGAGCTAACATTACAAACCAACGCACCACCTGTTATTGGTTTGCTCGCTTTCGTTCTGGGAATTTCGACCTAAAAAATGAACATCGCGGTCGTCCGAAGACTTTGGTCAACAATGACGAATTAAAGGCGATTGTGGAAGCTCATGATACACAATCCACAGCTGAATTAGTAGCAGCTTTCGACGATAACGTCAAAACAATATTGGTCCATTTGTGTCAAATTGACAAGGTAAAAAAGCTTGACAAATGGGTGACACACGAACCCAATGATCGCCAGCGCGAAGTACGCGTCGAGACGTGCCTTGCACTGCTCAACAGACACACAGATGAAGGAATTTTGAACCGCATTGTTACCTGCGATGAAAAATGGATTCTGTCTGATAACCGCAAGCGCTCAGCAAGTTGGTTGGATCCTGATTTAGCACCTAAACAATGCCCTAAACGAAAACGTACTCTTAGAAAAGTGATGGTCACTATTTGGTGGTTTAGCGCCGGTGTGATGTGCTGTAATGAATTACAGCTTCTTACCAAACGGGGTGAGCTTTACTGCAGATGTGTACGGTGAAGAACTGAACACAATGATGGAGAAGCTGGTACATCTCCAACCAGCATTGGTCAATCGCTCGTCTCCGCTGCTCCTGCACGACAACACACGACCTCATACCGCACAGCAGACGGTCACCAAGTTGCAAGAATTGGGGTTGGAAGTTCTCCGTCATCCGCCCTACTCACCAGACCTTGTGCCTATAGACTACTACTTTTTCCAAAATTTGGATAAATCCTTGGCGGGAAAAAAATTCAATACTCGAGGGGCAGTACAAAATGCCTTTGAAGAATTTGTTGCCTCCCGTCCAGCTGATTTCTTTAAGAAGGGCATCAATAAACTGCCACTGCGTTGACAGAGATGCATTGATTGCATGAGTGATTACTTCGATTAATACAAATAAAAAATACATGAAAAGAAATCATTTAAATTTTTTCATACATAACGGCAATTTCATAGGTAAAGACCTAATATTATTGGTTTCAGCATGAATGGGTCGGCTCGTCCGGGGAAGCACCACCCTCTCACAGAAAACCGACGTGAAGTAACATTGCTTGCATTTGATGAGACCCATTTCACCTCCTCTCCCCTATCCTTTCCTCTCCCTTCTCCTCTCCTTTTCTCTCCATTCCTTCAAACACAAGCAGGTAACGCAACTGCGATTCTTCTGGGGTTGCTAGTGTCTATGGACTGCGATGATCGCTTAACAACAAGTGATCCGCATGTTCGTTTGCCTCCTATATGATAAAATAAAAATCAGCATGAATTAGGAGTTTATTTCAGGACTCCAGTAATCATAAAAACGATTCAACTTTTAATTGTTATTTCTTCTTTTTCAGTTGCACGCAATGCTGATTCTTTTTTTTTATAGTTATAGATGCATGACTCGGTAAAATCATTAATATATACACTAAAGCAAGCGATTTAATCCTAAGTCAATTTCAGAGGTATATATTTTTTGTCAATCTATTTCTGTCCATGAAGAAGTTCGTAGTAACTTGTTTGCATTTTACTACCCGTTTAATAACAACGAGTGGGCGCCCAGTGGTCGACATTCGACCATAGTTATTAAATTTTTTAGTTTGAACTTTATTAGGGTTCTTTTGTCAAAGAGTGTATATACTTCTTTTCATCGTGGCTACTTATTTGCCATGATCTTTAATTATATAAACATAAAATAAATCTATGTGTAAATGATAATTGAAATTAATTATAAATTTGAAACAAAAACCGCGGTAAAGCTCTCAAATTTTAAAAGACATAACTTACGAAAATAAAGAAATTTATCGCAACCCATGACACAATTTTCAATTAATTTTACACGACACTATGGGTGGGTGGTATTTCTGGGTGATATTGAATTAAATGTAGTCTGTTCATTATGAGAAATAGTGATATGCCCAGTATCGTTGTTTGGAAAAATAATGGATGCACAATACAATCAAATGGTGAATGCAAGACAAAGACGTTTTAATACTACCATTAGCTTTTGAAAATAAATTATTTTTTGTTGCTTGCTACATGAGGTTGAATTGCAACTTTGTAACCGCAGAGGTCTAAGCCATTTAGATTACTTTTATGAACAAAATTCTTATTTTGATTATACAAAGTATTATTTGGCTCATTTTTTTTTATTAAATCATCATTTGAAGTGAGTTCACCATAAATAATAATAATCATTACAGTAATAGTTATATTTTATAATATCATTGTTTTGAATGTAGGATGAAAAATGGTAATTAGAACGTAAGAGTTAAAAAATACATACAGTCGAGCATAGCAACCTCCTTCAGAACCTCTTTTGAACTTCGTAATTATTGACGGCTGTCAAAATGTCTTTTTTTATTTACATGTGTGTATATGTTGTGTAAAATTCAAGCAGTAGTGTGAGTAGTGCATATTTTAATAAATTTAATGTACTTCTAATGCATTTTATATAAAATAAACAGCTTTCTGCACTTCTCCGCCATATAAACTTTAACTATGCCAAATTTCAAGTTCACCCGTTGATGGCAAATATGTTAAAAAGGGGTACAATTTTTTTGCTTCCCGTATTAATATGCAACCTAATATTAATTAAATATTACAAACTGTGGCAAACTGGTCGTCCCATGTTTTAGACTCAGTAAGAAGACTAGTAACAGTTTTTTAGGTAATAGTGCTAAGTTTTGTAACAAAGTCCCAAAGCTTACTACCGATTTGCCGGATTGTAAGTTTAAGTGCCATGTCGAATGGTTTTGGTGTTAAAAGGATATTATAAGGCCAATCGATATGTGAACGATGGTGAGATCTGGAATTGACCCCTTTCACTGTGTATCCACTAAAAATAATTAAAACCGTAATACATTTTGAATATTTTTTTATGTCATAGCAGGCAAACAAACAGACAAGTCATCTGATGTCAAGTGATAACCGCCATCCATAGACACTAGCTACACCAGGGGAGTCGTTGTCAGCCTGTGTTTGGGGTGAAGAGGAAGGGGAGAGGGAGAGGAAAGCAAAATAGAGGTGGGTCTCGAGTGCTCTCACTGACCAGATGAAATGCAACAATGCAAGCACTGTTACTTCACGTTGGTTTCCTGTGGGTCGGATGGTACTATCCCGGACGAACTGAGCCATTCATGCTGAAACCAGTAATAGCTTCAGTGTGGCCCTACCACCTATTAACATGTATGTTAAAAAAAAGCCCGATTGAGTTTCTTGCCGGTTATTCTCGATGACTGGGTTGTTTTCTGAATCGGTAGAAGATTTGATGTTTATGAACACTTCTTAGGGCCTCAACTGAATAAAGTATTTTGATTTGAAACGGTAACTACTACATTGCGGTGATTAGATGTGCTTATGTTTACAACAACCTTTAATGCCTACGAGAATGCGTTCTCAGTAAAAAAAAAATGTCAAAGACATAGTTAATCTGTTGTCGCTTATTCGTTACTGGTTATTGCCATTTACTATGACAGTAGGCGGCTTGCGTTTTAATAATATACTACCTAGCAACCATTGTGTAACCACTATGGAATGCAATTGGCCCAAGAGCAAACAGCAAAATATAATTCACTGATTTGTTGTTTTTTTTTTTTTATATTGTTATGAAATTCAATATTGACTTTTTATCACTCTGTTTCTGCAATATTAATCACTGTTAAAGCTAAATGGAAATTTCATGAATACAGAGTTTGCTTTTTACGGCATGTTAATCTATACTAATATTATAAAGACTATACGTTCTACTAGTCGCTCACTACGCTCACGACCGCGAGTTTTCCCGTTCCACTAGCTCGCGAGCGTTACGATCGTAAGAGCTAGTGGAACGCATTTGTGGGCGTTTTGAGCGTTCAAATAAATAATAAAAATGGCGATCTAGAAAAAATAAAACAAAAGCTTTGAGAGGTTAAGTTACACTTTGTAAGTCTTTAAAAGTAAATTTATATAATTATTAAATTCATTTAAGTATATTAAAGAAACAATGTGTAACTCATTTTTTTTATTTTAATTATAATAAAAACATAAAAAATGACCTTATTGGTTAAATGAAAAATATTATTTTACCATGAAATGATTATAAATTAGTTTCTACATTGAATTTTAGAATTCACAAAATTTTTCAAAAGAAATAAAATTATATAAATTTTATTAACATATTTCATTTCATATTTCATTTACGTATTTCAATACAATATGTTATTTAATATAAATATCCTATACCGTATCAAGTAATGACATTTTCACGGTCGCCATCTTTATTGAGAATCCCGCCAATTCTGTCAACGCTTACGTCGACCCACGTCCAGACATGGGGCGTCGTGAGCTTCGCGTGAGCGTATGTTATGACGTCATCAATGATGTTTTTGCCACGACCGCAACGCTCGCGGTTGTCTAGTGGAACGGCGAAAAGGGCGTTGTGAGCGTTGTGAGCTTACTGGAACGTGCCCAAAGAGGCAAAGTTTGTGAGTTTGTGACGTTGTGATGTTGTGACGTTGTGGGGGGTAATCTCAGGAACTACTGGTCCGATCTGAATAATTCTTTCGGTGTTAATATAGCTCATTCATCGAGAATGGTTATAGGCTTAGTTATGGTTGGTTATGGTCATCACGCTAAGACTAATAGGAGCGGAGCAGAAATGAAAAATGTTTCAAAATCGGGATGTTTTTTTTCTTTTGAGAGCTGCTGCGTGTTAGTGTATCTATTCCACGCGAACGAAGTCGCGGGCAAAGGCTAGTTGATTATAATGGTCAGAAGATAATACGGAATAAAAACTATAAGGGTGTAAATTATTGCGTTGTTGCTTCCGTTGGTCCTATGTCGATAATGAGCGGGGCGCGGAGGTGAGTGGTACATGAGGATTCCAGGAGTACTAGGAAGATATTTATCGCCAATATATATCTATAGAGGTAAAGTTTGTAAGTTTCTGGCGTTTAGGGGATAATCTCAGGAACTACGGATCCGATTTGAAAAAAAATTCAGTATTATAGGTATAGCTCATTTATCGAGGAAGGTTATACGCTATATATCATCACGCTAAGACCAATAGGAGCTGATCACCGATGACAAATGTTTCAAAATCGGGTTTTTAACCTCTTAAGAGCATCCGTTGCGTGTAGCGTTATGCCACAGTAACTATTCCACGCAAACGAAGTTGTGGGCAGAGGCTAGTAGGATATACACAACAATATACGAACCAACTTGGTATGTGTTTGAGTGGGACCCAGAATTATTTGGTTTAATAAGCTGAAATTGGCATCACTCTAATCGTGTTTTAGGCGTTTTTTTTTTATTTTCGAATTTTAAAATAGAACTGGAACAGGTAGTAACCGATTTTACGTAGATGAAGTTACGCGGATCACCTAGTGAATATATATTTTCGAATATAAACCCGCTGTGAAATTACATTCAAATAAATATAAAACGAACTTTCCTTCGAACGATTTCGAATATCAAATACGTCGCTTAGATACAACAAAGCTAAATACGCGTCTTCACAGGCAGTTACTTGGAATAGTTGCCGTGAATGGCACAAAGTTTTCCAATAAACAATATCCTTTGAATGTGTGTCGTGGAATTCAATAATATTGTTGGAATACTTGCCGAGCTTACGTGCGGAAGTAACTAAATCATAATGTCTACGACTTACAAGTACAGTTATTACCTTTATTGCTTTTTACATGAGCAACCTACTATATAAATTATCTATATTATTGCAATCCTCTGTATATATCGCAATTTGTTTGTGTGTAACTTCTTTTTTCCTCTAAAAGCCTTTTTCTTATATCATAGGAGGTAAACGAACCGGTGAGTCACCTGATGTTAAGTGATCACTACCGTCCATAGACACTTGTAACATCAGGAGAGTCGGAACTACGTTGCCAGCCTGCGTTGGGGGAGTGGGAGGAAGTGGAGGGAAAGAGGAGAGGAGGAAGGTGAGGAGAGCACTGTTACTTTACGTCGCTGTATGAAGCTGTTAAGACCCTGCTAGGTCAATAGCGTAGTCAAATCAAGAAAAAAAGCTGTGTGTGTACTTATGTACACGCTTTAGAAGTTATACTTCTTTTTCGTAACGAGATAAAAATCTTTTCAAAAATTATATCATTCGCCTGTTTTTTCTCGCCGCGCCTATGTTTGTAGAAAAAACAACAGTAACAATAGAAAAAAGGTATTTAATAGATTGAAAGTTTTAATACAAAGAAATACAAATAGCAAATACAAAGAAACAAAATGTTGACTGTAGCTAACTAACATCGTAAAAATGTACTCTCATAATTTTTCCCTAATGCGCCAAAAGAAATATAACTTCAAAAACATATTATTTCTAGCATTGAACGTTTAGTGCAACAGTGCTTTCATAACCCCTCTTTGGTAGCGTTAAACGTTTAACGCAACCTTATTGGAAGTCGCATTAGAAGTTTCACTTCAAAAACATCGTACAGATGTTTCAATATATAGAGCTAGTTATGTTTTAATAATTTATCTATTTACTAAAATTTTCAAGGTAATAAAATCATTGCGTTGCGTTTAAAAAACATTGCTACTTAAAAACAGATTATTTCTAATGAAGGGACTATAAATTAAGCGGCTCATTTGAGCGAATGAATGGCTCGGTAATAGACTGCGAACTGTCCTCAAACCTACAAAAGAAAAGTAGGCGATAACGTTTTCTTTGTTCTTCGTAAATCGAGTACTGACTCGTTTGTCGGTACTATATCACGCTGATTCGACGTTTATGGCTCTAACTGCAGTACACTATGTTACAACCGTTATAGGTATTATTTGTCTTCACCATTTTTCTATTTATGTAAAAAATATGACGCTCGAATAACGCCAATGGGATATTGTTTATAGATTGAGGTTGATAATGAACACGTGAAAGCTTTTTTGTGAATTAACATATTACAGCATTTCAATTCATTTATTAACAGCTAGTATTGCCATACTTTCACTCGCGTTTACATTTATATTTTATTTTACCTCGGTTACTGATTTCTCACTACGCGTTACTCTGCTCGCTCGTACCGTATGTAAATCGTATTTATAACTAGCTTCTACCGGCGACTTTCGTGCACTAAGAATAGTTACTTTGGGCTAAAACTAACACGGAGAGGATGCTTTCGAAAATAAAAAAATACCCTATTTTGGAACATTCTTCATTGGTGCTCCGATCCTATTGGTCTTAGCATGATGATATATATAGCCTCGCTCGATAAGTGAACTATCTAACACTGAAACAACTTTTCAAATCAGACTAGGAGTTCCTGAGATTAACGCGTTCAACCAAACAAACAAACAAATCCTCCAGATTTATAATTTTTTTTTTTCTCGAAATGACTACGCTATTGACCCATCAAGGTCTTAACAGCTTCACCGGACTACCAAGGCGTTGCGCTTAAGGCACTCAGCCGATTTTATTATGGCAACCAGCTCAAGGGTGCACGGCACACCTCGGCTTGGCTGTTGCCTGTTGCATGCAAAATCGCGACCTATCTTAGCCAACTATTCATATATGTATGAGTTGTTGAACCGTATATGTGTACCAAACATATACGCCTCAAGATTTATAATACTAAGTATAGATTTGTACTATAATTAGTCAGCTCCTGAAGATCCTAGCATGGCTCTAGGAAGTTTATAGACTTTCTAAATAACTATACTATGCCATGCAAAAAGATTTTTTGTTAATCTCCTAGTGAAATTTTGAAACTTGTGTATATTTTAAATTAAGGTGTTCGAACAAATACAATTAACATATAAACTGTTCAGTATATGTTATTGTAGATGATAATAGAAGTACTTTGCTTTCTATATGAATAATTATTGATACTCTTAATATCGCAGTGTATATGATTCGAGAGTTTGATAGTCTAAGAGAAATCTATATATTTGAATGAAATAAAATAGTTAGCTGAAACTAATTAGGGCTTAAGAACACGTGTGGAACCCTAACGTAACTAGCTATTATTATAATCTGTATCCTAATTAATATTATAAATGCGAATTTGGTTATTTGTTTTATACATCTTGACGCGTTACCTAATTAAATAATCATCATGAAACTTCGATCATCACACAAAAAAGAATGGGGATACGGCAATAAAGCGAGCAAAATCTGGAGAATTATCATTATATAAGCTGTATTCACAACTGCAGAAAAAATTGACGATAACTATACTTACTACTTTTATGGTGGTAGAGCCACGTGGAAACTATAACTAATTTCAGCATAAACCACCCTCTCACAAAAAACCAACGTGAAGTAACAGTGCTTTCATTGTTGCGTTTCGTTCGGTCAGTGAGAGCGCCGGAGGCCCAATTCCCCTTGTCTCCTCTACCAATAAAATCCTGTACCCCTCCCCTTCACCCCATTCCCTCAAACACAGGCTGGCAATACACTTGCGACTCTCCTGGTCTTGCAAATGTCTATGGACGGTGGTGATCACTTAACATCAGGTGACTCATATATTCGTTTGCCTCCTATGATATAAAAAAAACTTAGTGTGCTTTCTATACTTTTTTTACCTTATTTGTAGTTGGTAAATTTCTTGCACCAAACACATTCTAGAAACCAGCACATAGTCAACGTTTCCGTTGGCTTAAATTCAAGAGCCTAAACTAGAAAGCAAGTATACTGTGGAGAGAAACAACGACTCTATTAAGTGTTGCTCTCGGTTCATGAACTTGCGACGGTCGCAATCTCCCAGTTTGTTACACAGTAAAGTGTACCACATGCAATCGAGGTCAACCTAAGTGGCTGTAAGTTATACAAATGCATTACATTCCCTTTACCCGCCAGATTGGTTTAACAAGTTTCGAGTTATTAGCGAGCAAACAGACAAAGAGATTGGTTGTTTTTTATGACATACTTAATGCTCGTCCTGGCTTCGCACGGCAGTTTTAACGAAGAATATGAATGAAATGAAACCTCTCTTCTTTTTTTCAATCTGACTACGCTATTGACCCGGCAAGGTCTTAACAGCTTCACCGAATTACCTCTCAATTATGTCAATATTTTTGAAGACATTCCTTGTATTTTTGTCTCTCACATTTGTTTATAAATCTAATGTATTTTTTCAAAATCAAAATTTTTAACTTTAAACGAGCAATTCTTGTGTCTATACTATATTATAAAGAGATAAAGTTTGTGAGTTTGTGACGTTGTGATGTTGTGACGTTGTAGGGGGTAATCTCAAGAACTACTGGTCCGATTTGAATAATTCTTTCAGTGTTATATAGCTCATTCATCGAGAATAGTTATAGGCTATCATCACGCTAAGACCAATAGGAGCGGAGCACAGATGAAAAATGTTTCGAAATCGGGATGAGAACGCGAACAAAGTCGCGGGCAGAGGCTAGTATTTTATATATTCAGGATGTCGGGAACGACGGAAGCAATTTCCGTGAAACTTAGTATATAGGTGGTTTCAGGGACGATATATCGATCTATCTAGATTTCCTTCATAGAAAACTTTTTTATCAGAGTTTTTGGTCCATGAAAAAATATAGCTAGAATATGATGGTAAATTTCGCCGACGCTTTCAAAACAAAAATAGCTCATATGGAAATCGGCTACTTCGAAAATCTGTCTAATCCCAGTTGGAATCCGAGGGGCAGCAAAAGAAATATATTTTCTTAATTAATAGACTTTATATCAGCACGCTAAGAACAATAGGAATGAAACACCAATGAAGAATGTTTCAACATCAGGGTTTTTCCAATTGGGAGCTTCCGCTGCATATTAGCGTTAGCCCAAGTAATTATTCCACGCGGATGAAGTCGCAGGCAGTTATAGTATAAAACAGAATATAAAATGACTAACCATAAATGTATGGTGGTCATTTAATTATTAGAATTGAGCTTCTGTTGGAAAATTGTATGTGATACATCGACGTATGTATTTTTATCGAAACAATCGACCCGTTCCCGGACCGAGCGTGTCAAACAGACCATTTATCATGGTTATCTAACTCACCCACCCGTATTGTGTGTCCGATGCAGTGAAACCCATGCATAACGCTGTTCAAGATTTAGGTATCTCACATAAAGGATCCTTGAGTAAATACATATATAAAAATATTATACGAGTTTACGTTATTGGATGTAAATATAAAATACGATTGAGTTCTGTAATTTTATGTATTACTACTAGCTGTATCCGCAGTTCAGCGCGCTTTTTTTTAAATTGTATTAAAGGAATATAAAACTGTCATGGACAGTTATAGAAATGCTCTTTAAAAACAATTGTAAGTACGAAACGCACGCCACTCACAGCAACATGTAACGTGTACATTAGATATATAAATACTAACAGCGTGTCCAAATGATGTTTATCATCATCAACATATTTGGAATTTTAATTCAGTCGCGTACGTGTCGTACTTACAATTGTTTTTAAAGAGCATTTCTGTAATTGTAGACGGTCTTACAATTGTCTATTTAAAAAATTAAAAAAAAAACGCGTGTGTAGCTGCGGTTACATGTGTACTCTTTATTTCTAAATTAATTTAAAAGCGTAACTAGCTCACAGAAGAATAAAAGTTAGAAAACAAGAATCTACCATAAGTTACAGTTTAAATTAAACACAGTTTATATACATGAACATCTCAACAACAGTTTCTAAATTATATTTTTATATTCATAATTTATGTTTGCCATCCTGTTTGTTTTTTTTTCCATGTGTTAATTTTAGATTTCATAAATGAATTCATTTAAACTTTTTCGTTTATTCCTTTATATATAGTTTTTTTAAATCCAATGTATCTAAATATTTAAACAATTATTATTTTCTTATTATTATTATGATTAGTGTAAGTTAAGTTTCTATGTGATAAAGCGGTTTAGGTCTTCAGTTTAGTTTACTTTTTTTTATTATTGCTATTGTATTATTATTTTTGATTGTCGACTGTTGCTTTATCCATATGTAAATAAATAAATAAGTATCTATTTCCATAGACACATACCTTATTATTTATTAGTCCTTATACTTTTTATCTAGAACATTTTGATAATATTACAGTACATCGACTTACTCTTACTTATATGTATAGGCTATAATCAGCCTTAGTTATGAACTCGAAACATGTTCGCAAGGGACCGTTTCTTTTCCCGTCGTTTATTAGTTTTTGTTGGCGAAATAAAGTCGATGGCATAAGACTTGACATATACTTTTAATTTACCTTGGGATCGAGGTTAACTAAGGTAATAAAATACAGACTAATACGCAATAGTATTATTTGTGATTATTCCGTATATCAAATATAAAAATTATTATTATATATTATTCTTATATTATAAAATAAATATAAATTATATAAGGTAAAAATGCTTGAGGTAACAGTGCTCCCGTTGTTGCATTTCGTTCGGTCAGTAAGAATGCCGGAGGAACATCTCCCCTCTTCCTCTCCCTTTACTCTTTCCCCCCAAACACAGGCTAGCAACGCACATGCGACTCCACTGGTGTTGCAAGTATCCATGGATGACGTTGATCACTTAACATCAGGTGACCCGTCTGTTCGTCCGCCTCCTATGACATAAAAAGGGTAAATATAACGATTTTTCTTACGTTTTGGTTCCTCTAGAGCAGTGGTACTCATCCTTTTCTTTAAACGGGCCACAAACACGTTTCACTCATATTGTAGCGGGTCGCAAACGACAAATATAAGTATTAAATAAAAAAAATCGTATTTTCAAATTAACAACGTATTAAAGTAGTAAAAAATGGTTGTCCAATAAAACAAGCTTGTTTTTTTTTTCGAAATGCCCACGTTATTGACCTGGTAATGTCTTAACAGCTTCACCGGACTACACAACAACGTTTTGTCTTTTCGAAATGACAACGTTGTTGGAATGGAAAGGTCTTTGTTGGAATGGAAAGGTCTTAACAGCTTCACCGAACTACCGAGGCGAGCGCTGAAGGCACTCAGCCGATTTGTGATGCTTAGGCGACTAATTCAAGGGTGCACGGCATACCTCGGCTTGGGCTGTCGCCTGTTTTGTGCAAAAATCGCGACCTATCTGAGATAACCTAAATTAAGCTATCTAGATATACGTATATAAGTTATTGAAACATGCATGTGTACCAAGCATGCGTGCCTCAACAACTCCTATATGTATTTTGTGTCGGAAAAATTCCTCTAAACTATATAGGATAGGATAAGTATAACAGGCTTGGTGTATACCAAGTATAAGGGGTTATCCCTTATATCTTAAGGAACGCATTGCGGTCGGGTTACCTAGGATCTATTTTATTTACTCAGAGTGCTCACTCATAGTTTTTCTGATGGGCACGAAATTTAAAACAATTGAAAATAAAAAGTATAATCGTGTGGGCCAACTACAAGTACCCGTCAGGCCGCAGATTGAGTATACCTACTTTAGAGTGAAATCACTCCAACTCAAAGCCATTGCGTAGTACAGTACCTTTAATGAATTACGATTAGCGTACGTGTGTTGGATAATCCGTATTATTAAGACCAAGTTATGATTATTTTACGTAGTTTAGTCTTTATTATTATTACTATTATTTTTAATTAATCTCAAAAATATATGAGAGTACAGTATAAATAAAAATCGATAACACTCCCCACGCAGCTATGAAAAATATATCAAGAAAAAATGAATGAAAATTAATTTACCACCCGATTACGCAAATCGATTCCGAAAAATTGTATTTACTCGCGTAGCGTTGATAATAAATAAGCAATTTCTCAGTAGTAGGTGATTCGCATAAAACTAATGGCTCGAAAACGGGACAACTGAAGCGAAAAGTCACGATAAAAGTAATCAAACTGTCGTTAAAATTATTTTAGTACCTCGTCATCTCGCGAACAATTCCTATACTCCGGACAATATAATAACTCATTTATTATTACGTCATTTGTTTAAATTATATCCTGTCGTTTCCCCGTTCCTTTGCTGTATTATGGCGTAAATTAATATTGTGATTAACTAAATAAAAATTACAAAAGTTGGGATAGCCAGTTACTGACAAAAAATAATAGAAACTAAATCGATACTCTCCGTTGAGATCGTTCGAATTGATAATTATAGTTAAAACTGACATACCAGAACAATAGTTATATCTGCCTGTAAGCGTCCCATCGATCCATCGATGGGCCAGAAATCTCTTTTTGAAAGAAACTACGGGCGTAAAAACTATACCAGCCTATATATTAGTGATATCGAACACCGTTTGCTGACGTTGTTTTCCTCCAGTGTTAATCGAAAGTACTACCAACTTAGTAAATTTGTACTAGTAGGTGGTAGAGCCACGCTGAAGCTATTACTGGCTTCAGTATGAATGGGTCGGCTCGCCCGGAGTGGTACCACCTGACCCACAGAAACAACGACGCGAAGTACAATGCTTGCATTGTTGCGTTTCGTTCGGTTAGTGAGAACGCCTGGAGACCATCTCTTCTTACCTTCTCCATGTCCTCTTCCAACCTCCCCCTCCCCCTTGCGTCCTCAAACACAGGTTGGCAACGCACTTGCGACTCCACTGGTGTTGCAAGTGTCTGTGGACGGTGGTGATCACTTATCATCGGGTAACCCACTTGTTCGTTTGCCCTCTATGATATAAAAAAAGAACATGTACCATATATGAATTACGAAGAAATGTTCAGTAGGCGTCTGTTCAAACCGCAGACTCGGAAGTGATATTCTGCCGTTCAAATCACTCTACATGCTTGATTCGCTAAAACGAAATTTAATCTGTCAAAAAACTATTATACATCTCTTGTATAAAACGATTCCAAAGAAACAACAAAAAGTTGTTGAATTTATTGGGATGTTAAGGAAATTTTACTTAAACTTTGTTTCCAAGATGGTCAGACGGTAGTTAGTGGTAGGGGGATTGTTTTCAAATTTGTTGCAATTAAGGTAACTGCAATTGGTATAAAGAATGTCTATTTTAATATGTACATGTGGAAGGAGTGAAAGTTGATTAGTTATCTATACTTCTATACTAATATCATAAAGCTGAAGAGTTTGTTTGCTTATATGCGCTCATCTCAGAAACTATTAATCCGATTTGAAAAACTCTTTCATTCTTTCAGTTCCTCTACAATAAGACCAATAGACAGAGCGGAGCAAGTGCGTTGGGAGCCGGGGAGAGGGAGGTGCTCTTCCGGCGCTCTCACTGACCGAACGAAATGCAACAATGCACGCACTCTTACTTCACATCGGTTAAATACTTAACTTACTAATTTTGGTAGTAGACATTTCGAAAAAAAAATACTAGACCCACACATACACTCATAGTACATACGTTACGTTCCTTACGCACGTACTTACTTCGTTACCTACATTATGTTTCACGCTTAACGAAGATTTTTCCTTACCTTGCCATAAGAAGTTTCATTTTAATAAAACAATAATAAATTATCTAAATTGGGCTTCCTTTTCATCTCGGCCAATTACCGCGATTGTTAACAGACAGCGCGCTATCGCTATCAAAGGCTCAAAAGTCCCACGATCTCTGTTTATTTATATATTTATCACGAACTAGTGGGCGCCCAGTGGTCGACATTCGACCATAGGTAATTGATTTTTTGAAGTTTGAACTTTATTAGAGTTATTTTGTCAAAGAATATATAATCATCATAATATAATCTATAATCAAAGGTTTTTATATTATTTTATATTTTATACAGATACTACCCAGTTATATGGCATTTGCCATGATCTTTATTATATAATCATTAAAAAAATCTTTGTGTAAATGAAAATGAAAATTAATTATAAATTGGAAACAACAACCACGTGGTAAAGCTCAAATTTTAATTAAACATAATTTTACGAAAATAATGAAATTTATCGCAACCCATGACACAATTTTCAATTAATTTTACACGACACCATGGTGATATTACTGGGTGAGATTGAATTTTGATTTTGATTTTTGATTTTGAATCAAATGGTGAATCCAAGACAAAGACGTTTTTAATACTACCATTAGCTTTTGAAAATAAATTATTTTTTGTTGATACATGAGGTTGAATTGCAACATTGTAACCGCAAAGGTCTAAGTCATAGATTACTTTTATGAACAAAATTCTTATTATTATACAAAGTATTATTTGGCTCATTTATTTATTAATTCATCATTTGAAGTGAATTCACCATAAAAAATAAACATTACAATAATAGTTATATTTTATAATATCATTGTTGAATGTAGGATGAAAAATGGTAAATGGAACGTAAGAATAAAAAAATACATACAGTCGAGCATAGCAACCTCCTTCATAATCTCTTTTGAACTTCGTAATTATTGACGGCTGTCAAAATGTCTTTTATATTTACATGTGTGTATATGTTGTGTAAAATTCGAGTAGTAGTGTGAGTAGTGCATATTTTAATTAATTTAATGTACTTCTAATGCATTTTATATAAAATAAACAGCTTTCTGCACTTCTCCGCCATATAAACTTTAACTATGCCAAATTTCAAGCTCACCCGTTGACGGGAAATAGGTTAAAAAGGGATACAAAAAATTTGCTTCACGTATTAATATATAGATTACTACGGTAACAAAATGGAGGTACAGTTATAAATGAATCGTAGGCTAATGTTTAAAATAAATATAAGAAATTACGTTTGAATACTAAGTGATTTTCAAATACATTTTATAAATATTTGCAATGTCATTCAAGATAACCCTCTTTGATTTGAATTGATTACCTAATATAAAATATAAATATAAACTTAGCTCCTTTTTAAATAAATTGCTAAATAGAAACTCAAGACTGAAATATAAAAATAACTTCATTACTAACAATGACCACTGTGTTAGATACTTTTAAGATAATGGAGAAAATAAATACTAGATTATACAAAACTATTCTAGGCTTTGATATTATTAATTATGTAGCAACTGTTTAATTGAACCGAGATTAAAAACGACTCATAGTATTTAGTTAGCGAGAAAACTATGTTAAAAACACAATATTAATTATTTTTGTTTATTTATAGTTTGAATAGATTAACACGTTCATATTCATAGCAAACACTTGTAAATTTTATAGCATACATTCAGTGAGTCTTGTAAACAGTCGTAAATTCAGTTGAGGCCGAGCGTATACCGTAGATCCGTTCGCAGCAAAACGTCAAATATTTGTTTCATTTTTTCGCTTTCACGAAACAGTTTTCAAATTTATGACACTCAACTCGTCTAGTGCCCTGGCCCAAGGGGCTTAACCTGAAATGGACGCGCGGCCGCCGCCTGTGAGGAAAATATATTTTCAAGTTTACTGGTCCATAAATAACTGTGGAGTGACAGAGCGATGATAAAGTTCCGGATGAGAGTTCATCTCGCATCGCTTACTGAATTTTGAACATATTTATCACATTCTAATATTCGGTTTTTAATGAATCTAATATCTTTAAACGAGAAATTCTTGTATATTTTTATATTGTTATATATTCAGGATCTCAGAAACGGCGTTAGCGATTTCCGTGAAACTTAGTATGCAGCTGGTTTCGGGAATAATAAATCGATCTAGCTAAATTTAATTCATAGAAAAACCTTTTTTTAACTGAGTTTTCATGCAATAAAAAGTATAGCTAGAATATGAAGGTAAATTTCGCCACCGCTGTCAAAATAAAAATAGCTCAGATGGATTAAAAATCGGTCTAACCCTAGTTCGAATCCGAATGACAGCAAAAGAGATATCTTTTTGGATATATTTTTTTGGATAAATAATGCTAATTTTGTGAGGCAAACTCAATAGTTTATTATGATTAAAAAAAATTAAATACCCGAGCTAGGCTCAGTCGTCCGGGTACTATGACTTATACTTTATATTTCGTGGTAAATTGAACAACTTCTTGAGTTTTAGTATTTACTGATTTGTTTTTTTAATCATACTATATAATGCGAAAACATAGTTTATTTGATAAATTAGTCATGATAAAACTACTGCACATCGAAGCATAGAAAGAACGTTCCCTGGCCGCCCCTAACATGCGGCCGACGGTACACCGTGGGGTTTTAGTCCGTGCGAGTCGGACATAACCCACCCTCTCCCCCGGGAGGGTGGGTATCCGTTAGGGATTTCCCCACGTTAATAAAAAAAAAAAAAAAAAAAAGATGCGGATTTTTTCTTTTCTATATATCGAGGCGGATTTCTAAAATGTAAACATTTAAAATATTTATTCATTTACGTTACATTTACATTTAATTGTATACTACACAAACAAACACATTAAAACAGAATACACATTATATGATCCTTTAACTACCAAATTAGCTTGCCTAGGCTGCTCTATATCTTGGCAATTAGTTCCGCAGAAATATGACAATAGTTTCTCGATTCATTTGTTATTACAACGTGGTAAGGGGAATTGAAATAAAATATAAATTAAGTACCTCTTATAAAGCTATAAGAGTCGACGAGTACTTTTAGATTCTTAAATTCGTTTAATATTCAATGACTGCCTATTTATTGTACTTTTCAGTAAAAAAAAATAATCAATTTATTGAATAATTTAAAATACACATATCACTTCTCTTGATGAAATTTAAAGTACTACGATACTATATTTATGAAATCCTAACTAGTATTTGCTTATGACTTCGTCTGCGTGATATAATTACTCTGCGCTAACGCTAAAACACAGCGGAAGTTATCAAAAGGAAAAAACAATTTTGAAACATTCTTCACTGGTGCGCCGCTCCTATTGGTTTTAACGTGATGTTGTAGCCTATAGTCTTCTTCGATAAATGAACTATGTAACTCTCAAAGAGGGGCAATTTGAAGTTAAGGTGGACAATTTAAAAATGGACTCGACACGACTTCAACTCTTTCGCTTTGGGTTATTTAAATGCAATTCATAGATATGGAAATTTAACAGAAAAGGCAAATAAAAAAAAAAATGGTATAAATAATTATCAAGTATAGTTTCGTTTGACGCTACCAAAATATCAACTGGGTAAATAGATTCGTCAAGTAAGTTTTTCATTTTATGTTTTGAAATTTTAGTTACGATGTTTTGATAACAATTTCGTAGTGATCTCTTTAATGAAACTTATTATTTATATTTCTTAAGGGAACAAAACAATTTTTAAAGGTTAAAAAGTATATATTGGGAGGAGGGGCATACGATTTTAGGAATGTTGAGGTGGGGCATGGTCTAAAAACGGTTGGGAAACATCGTTATAAAGTAACTTTACATAAAAACAAAACGCAGTCGCGACGATTCGATTGCTTTTTATTCAGTGCTGCAGATGTATTTTAAAGCGCTCCAAAGAAACGAAGTACAGAAATCTGCACTAAAGACTGTTTCCTAGGTAAAGTTTCTTTGTCTCAACGTTTCTTTGTTTATTTTACAATCGTCGACAATAACAAAAGGTCCGAATTTTGTTAACAACCCAAGTCTAGGTAGAAGTTTTAATTGCTTCGGAATAAGTCTACACCTAACCCTGGATCGAGGAAGTACTAAGAACGTAGACTGAACTCATTTGCTTAAAAGGCCAGAAGGTTTATTTTAAAGTTATCAATAAACTTTACTCAGCTTTCAACATAAGATATTTCCGTAATCGTAGAATTCCTGACTTGGGTTTCTAAAGCAAAGTCAATGATTACTTAGTTAATTGATCGACCGTAGGTAAACATACTTTAATTTTATTGTATATATTTTAAATGAGTATTTACTGATTTACATGTTAAAATAGACTTTGTTACACTTTGAATACTGAGCAGACTACCATGATATTTTGCATACATGTTGTATGGGGTACAGAGAAGGGCTTACAGTAAGTACCTTGTATTTACAAAGAAAGTACTGTTCTCCACGTATAGATAAAAATCACTTCAACGTGAGTAAAGCCACAAGCAAAAGCTAGTAAATTATGTGTCTCTTTTAGTTTCTTTTTAATTGATGATCTCGGTTATCTGCCACGAGAGAACTCTTTCATAAAGAGTCTAAACAGATGAATATGTACCTACCAATGAAAGTTTGTTCACATTCATCAGTATACAGTTGTACTGTCATTGGTAAGTACCTCTCAAGGTAAAGAAGTATAGAGTAGCGATTATTTAGAAATCAATATCTATCGGTATTCATTGTTATGGTACCAGAAATACTACGGCGTAAACGAAACACCAAGCCGAATTTTTGATTCAATAAGGTGTTGTTACTTTTGTAGTGAACATTTATTTTTGTTAGTAGTAGTGTTGTAGTTCATTGTAGTGAACGTTACTTCGCACTTCCGCCTGGAATGATTGGCCGCTACCACATCTCTCTCACTGCTCTCTGACACTGTAGTGAGACATGGTAGCAACCAATCAAGAACAGTGAGACGTAGTATCGACCAATCAAGAGCAGGTAGACACGTGGATATGGCCAATCCAGATCAATGAGAGCAGCCAATAATTTCCAGGTGGAACTTTAAAGTAACCTTTACTACGATATTTACCAAAGCAAATTACTAAGTGGTGGTTGATAGATTACCTGTATGATTTTCCCAAATTAGTGTATTCGTCATTACTTATCTATATATTAATACGTGAAGCAAATTTTTTGTATCCCTTTTTAACCTATTTCCCGTCAACGGGTGAACTTGAAATTATGCATAGTTAAAGTTTATATGGCGGAGAAGTGCTGAAAGCTGTTTATTTTATATAAAATGCATTAGAAGTACATTAAATTAATTAAAACATGCACTACTCACACTACTACTCGAATTTTACACAACATATACACACATGTAAATATAAAAGACATTTTGACAGCCGTCAATAATTACGAGTTCAAAAGAGGTTATGAAGGAGGTTGCTATGCTCGACTGTATGTATTTTTTTAACTCTTACGTTCCAATTACCATTTTTCATCCTACATTCAACAATGATATTATAAAACATAACTATTATTGTAATGTTTATTATTTTTTATGGTGAACTCACTTCAAATGATGAATTAATAAAAAAATGAGCCAAATAATACTTTGTATATATAATATAATAAGAATTTCGTTCATAAAAGTAATTTTTTTTTCTACGCTATTGACCCAGCAAACGATAGCTTCCTGATAGGACATGTCTCATAACCACCTGGCTATCTACTACCTTTAGTTTCAAATTTGATCTCAATGACTTGTTTTTATCTAACAACAGCTGAGATTATGAAAGAAACGCTAACTCGTGAAACGTCATGGCTTTGTGATTAGCCTATTCGGGCACCGAGTCGATTCTCGTAGGCTTGAACCCTTTAAGCCGGAACTTATGGTAAGAGAAAATATCATAATGAAATCACAGCATCGTTGTCGGGTTTTTGCTAAACCTTTCTGGCTACCTGGTACTCTCAAGTTGAAAATTTATCACGAAGCATATAGGCTATAGAGCCGTGTTCCGATATCTCCATCTGAGAGCCAATCTGTCTAAGCTTAGAGTGCTTACGATCTTGGACAACTTTGTCCTTTAACATCATACCTACAAAATTTTAAACTAAAAAAAAATGTTTAATTTATTTGGTAAAAAAGTTTGAGCTGAAATTCGAAAGGCATAAATATTAGATACGATAAAATTAATAAAACGGAGACAAATTAAAATGTAACTCAGTATTTTTAGACTTATTGAGACTTAACAACGTCGCTCAAAAAATTGTTTTACCGTGAAAAATGGAAAATCTTTCTGAGAAATGTAACAACAGCTACAAATTAGAACAAAATCTAAGTGGAAGTACCTTCGTAAATATTATTATAGAAATTTTATATTATGTTTTTTTATTGAGAATCTCATTCTTATTAGCTTGAATTGGCTTTTATTTTCGTATATAGTGTAGCATTATACTTGTTATACCTGTATATACAAACTTTATGAAAGCTTTATGTTACCGTTTGATTTTAATATTGCCTGTTGATATATGACAATGTTAAGCCTATAGTGCTCTGGGGGTAAATTTCGCTCCCGCACACCAGACTAGGCCACCCTCGGCAGCAACTCAAGGCTAGGTCCGTTCCCTCGGCGTGGAGCCCTTGAGTGCGCTGCTCGCGCGATACAGTGACAAAAAATCATACATCAATGCGACAACATTACACATATCACCTCCACGCACGTATACGCACTCATGCTCACACATGAAAGTGGAAGGGTTTTATTTTTTCCCTTTTCGAACTGAAATAGTTTAGAAAAATTATCCTACACTAAATACATATAAGAGTTGTCGGGGTATGTATGCTTGGTACACATATATGTTTCAATAACTCATATAAGTATGAATATGTAGCTTAGCTTTGGTTAGCTCAGATAGGTCGCGAATTGCATCTATCAGGCTACAGCCCAGGTCGAGGTCTGCCGTGCACCCTTGAGCTAGTTGCCCAAATGAAATCGGCTGAGTGCCTCAAGCGCTTGTCTTAGTAGTCCGGTGAAGCTGTTAAAACCTTGTTGGGTCAACAGCGTAGTCAGTTCGAAAAAAAAACCTATAGTCTCTGACTCTGAAGAGTAGCTACCAGTCCTATTTACATGCACTTGTTGACAGATTTTTTAACTTGGTGGGAGGAAGGTATTAAAAAATTACTTACCGCTAAGATAAAAAACACCGCGCCTAGCGTAGTTCAATTTTTGCATTTTGTATTTTATAAAAGTTAATATTTATGTAATAAAATAAATAAACAGTCATTATTTTATGGTACAAATCTGTAATGCTTTATCTTTTCATTATGCCATCGCTGATTCTATGACCTCTTTGTTCTGTTATGCATATACTTATACAAAATAATTTCGATGTTTCACATCTGCCAGGCGTCCCGTGACGGATTTATTTTTTTCAATGGTGTCGTAGTATAATATTTTATATAATTAATATAATCTATTAACCTATGAATATAATTTGTGATTTTTGTGGAATATTGGCTTCAAAGGTGATTTGAACCGAACACTGAGTTAATAAGACCGCACACAAAAGCTGGTGAAACGGAACAAAGTTTATGAGGGACCGCAGCTGGTACTACCGACGATAAATTAGTACATAAATAACAAGTGCATTTATTAGTGCTAATAATGCGAGATCTGTTATGCTACTGAATGCATTTTGTGGCTTTCTACTAATTAATAGGCAAGGGTAATAAGTAGATGTCTACACAAACTCGATTTATATGTAGTCCGGTGAAGCTGTTAGGATATTCCTAGGTCAATAGCGTAGTCAGTTCGAGAAAAAAAACTCGATTTATATAAAACCAATCGTATGTATGAAATGAGATGTTAATTGACACATTCTGAAAATTGTTTGCTAAAACTGTAATGTGTATTTATCGTATTCATTTATAAGTTTTAATTTCTCAGTAATTGTAGTGTGATTGTGTTATAATCTTCCTTTTTATATGAATAATAGTTTTAATTTATAACAAAATGGCAAATAAACAGGTTATGGCATATAATTATTAAAACATAACTTGTCTTACACAAATTAAACACAAAATTTTCGAAAAATATTTGTTTTATCTTATGACTAACAAATAGCAAAGTTTCCTAATGTCAATTCTATTCTCTTACTTTCATCGCAGATTTAATACATTTCTATTTAGTAAATTTGATGAATAATCATCTCATCTAATTGTCCACTTTTATTTTTTATTTTGTGGGACAAATAGTTGCAAATATATATATATATATATATATATATATATATATATATATATGTATGTATGTATGTATGTATGCCTCACAACTAAAGATTATTTCACACAATTAATTACATAACATAAATGTGTCTTACAGCTAAAGATTATTTCACACAATTAATTACATAACATAAATGATTCCAAATATTTGTGTGTTTCACAGCTAAAGATTATTTCACAAAATGAATTACATAACATAAATGATTGCTAAAATATGTGTGTGTCACAGCTAAAGATTATTTCACACAATTAATTAAATAACATAAATGATAGCATTGCTAACAAAATATTATTTAAATCTTTTATTATTATAAATAGCTCATTTTGTGTAACTTCATATTGTATATTAATAATCTCAATTGTTTACAAATATTTTCACCGATTTAATCAATTATGCATATGAAACATGTTAATAAAACAAACGGCCCATACATTATTATATTAATATAGTGAAAGAAGACATAACGCCCGAACGGTGCCTACATATATTCGTATAAACATTGTATTTAACAGTGCTATATTACCAACAGAGAGCAGCTGCGCAAAATTCTCACATTCTCTCAAAAATACTACGTGCCTTATTGTTTTGCATGGTCCTTGAATTTCATCTGAACGTACTCGAGTATGCCAAGAAACTAACATTAAGTACCAGTTTATAACTTTACCTTAAACATATATACGTTTTTTTTTAAACAAAAATAAAGCGACATAATAAAAACATTTTAATATTTCAAGCGTATTTATATTAAAACATTCACAAGTTATAAATATTTCACATAAGATATTCAATACATATTCTAATATTATGAAGTTTAGAATATAATTTCTTTGTATGTTTTACCTGGGATAATCTCTGGAACTTAGTTTGAAAAAATATGTTTGTATTTTACAGCCTAGTTATTGAAGGAACTTATAAAGTCTCTAACATCACGCTATTACCTTTACAGGCAGTGTAATTATCATACAATTTCCATATCACGTCCACACACGTACATGCAAACATGCTTATACATGAAAGTGGAAGGTTTTTATTTTATCCCTTATCGAACTGAAATAGTTTAGAAAAAATTATCCCACACAAAATACATATATGAGTTGTTGAGGTATGTATACTTGGTACACATATATGTTTCAATAATTCATATAATTATGAATATGTCGTTAAGCTTAGGTTAGCTTGGAAAAGTCACGAATTGTATGAGTCAGGCAACAGCCCAAGCTGAGGTGTGCCGTACGCCCTTGAGCTTGTTGTCAAATAAAATCGGCTGAATGTCTTAAGCGCTCGCCTTAGTAGTGCGATGAAGCTGTTAAGACCTTGCTAGGTAAATAGAGTAATTAGTTCGAGAAAAAATATTCGTTATTTTGTACTCAGCTTCAGTCGTTATCGATCACGCGTTTTCACTCGTATCAAGTAGTTAAAAACACAAAGATTTTTTTATTGTAATTGTTGTGATAAAGTAAGCCATTGCATATTTATTTTTTTACATTTTTTATTGCTTTAGTCTGATCACAATCCTCCTGATATGTCATGATGGTCATCATGGTGTTGATGTCACCCAATATGCTAACATGTTAAGGGTAGTGAGAAAATGATTTCATTGCAGCTATTGGAACATGCCTAGAATCTAGAAGCGAGTCACTATGACGAGCTTTTTCGCTATATGCATGGTGGTTGCGACCCAGTATGGCTGTAAAACCCTACCACCCCGCTTTCGCCATTGCCTCGTTCGTTATTCAGCAGGGTGCACCACGTGCAGGTGAGGTTGGCTTGGGTGTCTCAAGTCTTAAGATGTTACTCGACACGACACGATGGATAATCTGTCTCTCGGTGGTTGCCGATGTTTTTGGATTGTATTATGCTTAACATAAGGCATAGTGCAGTCACTATGCCGTGCTTCGATAAAAAAAAAAAAAAAACACCAGTAGGGCATCCTGTAACTGCCAACTTTATATGAGCATTTGAAGCAAAATGTTGAAATATTTTTTGTGTTGGATATTATTTTTCTTTAAATTTTGATTATACGATTTAAAAGTATCATTTATATTATTTGATTCCTAAATCATTTCACATTAGCGGAAGGTACAAATTTTCACTTTCCTTAAGTACGGTCAAGTAAAAACAATGTAGTGCTAAGTCATGGAACATAGTGTCGGCTCGTCTAAAGCGTGTTATCTTTTCGGCTTTCGGCTACGATTAGTGAAAGTGGCTTTGTTGTTTGATGAAAACTATGTGTTTATTCTGGATCAATTGTGAGTTGTCTTTTTAAGTACAATTTTGTAATGACTACTTAATCCTTTTGCCGATTTTAAGTTACCTGTATTTTATTCTTCTTAATTTTTTCTTTTTTTCCATTATTCTCTTAAAGTTCTTCAGTGTTATCAATAAAAAATTGGAAATTGTTTTTTTCTTACGATCTAGGAGCCCTAGCTTTTATTTAGCCCTAGCCCTAGTGAAAATCAGCGCTGATGGACTAACTCTTTCAGCACATATGCGGTCTCGGGGCCCATTTGCCATACACATACATTTTTATTCATCATTGTTTATATTATATGTATGTTTTTAGTTTGTACATGTTTAGTATTAATTGGTGTGTGTTGCAAATGTATTTTCTTTCTCTCTTTCTTATTTATATATTTATATTCATCATACTTCACGATCCTTACTTTTGCGAACTTGAAATTCATAAAATTAATTAACCGTAGCCAAAATTTGACCACTAGACTATAGCTAGTTTATGTAAGAACATAGTGACAAATAAGCTTATATAAGCTTCTATCTGTCAATAAAAATCTTATCATAATAGATTCAGCTAATTCAAAGATTAACGCGAATATACAACAGGCACAATTTTATTTATATGTGAAGATTTGTCAATATGAGCCTGAGTAGTTATAATCATATCTACTTTACTTCGTCTAGAAAAATAAAAATAAACATTGCAGTTCGATGAAGTATTACGTATTTTGTGTAGTTTGTTTATTTACTCTAAATAAAATAATAAACTCAGTGGTAGGTCTTTAGACACTGTGTCGATCAAAAGCGGTTCATATCCTAACAGCCTAAACTTTCAGCGATGGAAATCATAGTATGGTGATAACACGTTTTCTATTACCCACCTGGATAGCTACAATCTTCAAGTCTTATATCTCTTGCATGTGTGTTTTAAACAGATGTACTTAAAAGACATTCACTCAAGGTTAAACATGTTATCACTGCTATTTACCGTCAGATAAGGTCAACTATACGCTAATTATAATAAAGCCTTTATCTTCCCGAATTTAACATTTGTGTAGCAAATACAGTAATAATACAATAATAAATTACAGTATATCTCTTTTTTCGGTGTGCCTAATGACAAAGTCCTCCTCCAACTCTTTCCACTGCTTTCTATCTGCCGCCACTCTAATCCAAAAGGGTTCCAAGGTCATTATGAAGTCATCCTCTCATCTGCTACTGGTCAAGCAGTTTTTTTTAATGTCATATAGGAGGCAAAAGAACATGCGGGTCACCTGTTGTTAAGCGATCACCGCCGTCCATAGACACTAGCAACCCCAGAGGAGTCGCAAGGGCGTTGTCAACCTGTGTTTGGGGGAATGGAGAGAAAGAGGAGGGGAAGGAAGAGGAGAGGGGAGAGAAGGGGAGATGGGTCTCCGGCTCTCTCGCTGACCGAACGAAACGCAACAATGTAAGCACTGTTACTTCACGTCGGTTTTCTGTTAGAGGGTGGTGCTACCCCGGACGAGCCGACCTATTCAGGCTGAAATCAATAATAGCTTCAACCTGGCTCTACCACTACAAGGTGGTCCTCGGCTTTAATTCCATCTATTGGGTACCAAACTGTTACCTGTTTGCTCAAATCTTCCTTTTTGCGGAACATATGTCCAGTCCACTTCCATTTTAGCTGGCCGATACGTGACAAGATGTCTTTTAACTTCGTTTTGTGTCATCTGTACTCCTTATTTTATTCATTCATTTTAGACCAAGCAAGCGTAGTCCAGTGAAGTTGTTAAAGCGTTGCTAGGCTAATAGCATAGTCAGTTTGGATAAAGAGATAACTTGAAAAACTGTTTCTAACAATATTACTTTATATTTCGGTTTCCGAATAATGGTTCGTGTACTAACAACAAGGGTCTGCAAGTTCCGGATTACTGCAAGTCATAATGTGCGACTCGCAGCAGCTTTGTTCCTCAGTGACTGTACGGTAGATAATGATACGGCAATTCTTCACGAACTAAGCACAAAGTAGATAAGGATAAGAATGTTTGTGAGAGTATAAAAATTAGGTATCTCTTGTTTAGTTTTATATCTAACTTATCTTGATAAAAATAATAAAAATATAAAAATTATTCAGTAACTTTAAGGGATTCGTGCCCATCGGCAGAACCCAAGCATTTTTCTTATATATTTTTCAAGGTGGTAAAACCACGCTAAAGCTATTACTGATTTCAACATAAATGGGTCGGCTCGTCCAGGTTTGTACCACCCTTTCACAGAACATCGACGTGAAGTAGCAATGCTTGCATTGTTGCATTTCGTTCGATCAGTGAGAATGCCGGAGGGTCACCTCCCCTACCTCCCTTTAACCCACACCCCTCCCCACTCTCCTCTCTCCTTCTCCCCCTACCCCAAACACAGACTGTCAACGCACTTGCGACTCCCCTGGTATTCATTAGCAAAATGAAGATATATTGTACATATGTAATTGACCGTTTCAGTTTTATAAACGTAAAATCTCATACCACAGGAAATTGAAAATAAATTCCTGTAAGCTTTCAATTACCACATCCACGAACACCGAATTTCCGATGCCGTAAATTCCAACGGATGTACAAAGAGCAGAAAGTTAACATACATTTTTCATTTACCACTAATTAGAAACGTTGAATCGGTAGTGACTCTAGTTTATGTGAGTTTAATAGATTAAGAAGAAATTTCACGACATATATTCTCATGCTCTAATGTGTAACAGTTCATACTAAAATAAAGCAAATTTTCAAAAAAAAAAAAATATCAACTTCAGTATCAATCAAAAACCCACAAGGCACTAAAAAGCGGAAAATTAATAGTCTATCAAATTAACCAAATTGAATAAAACATATGAAAACGTGTGTGTGCTACTTAGAGATGCATAGACAGTCGTCGGTGTTATTGGTGTTCTTCTTAATATATTAATTTTATATGCTATATAGCCTATTCAGGACTAAATCATGCATAGATATTTTATGAAAATGTTACAAAAATTTCATTATTTCGATAAACAGTTTTCTTATCTTCTTCTTCTATATATATACAATAAGAATGTAAATTTAATGTGTCTGTACTTTTTCTATTTTGGAGAAAAAAAATGTTGCAGGTGTCTCGGAATAAGTAATAGTGTACATTTCAATCATTTTTAGAAATGTCTGTCTGTTTGTATGAACATGCATTATTGCTAAAGTACTCCATTCACAATAAACTATCAAAATCGTAAAGCATATCTTCAGGAGTAACTTAGTCTTTGTTTCATTAGAATCGGTCCACTCTATCAAAAGTTATTGTAGTTTTAATGACGACGTGGCGTAAGTGCGAGAAAAAAGTAGATAAGTAAATGGACTAAAGACATTCAAGTGACTTTATTAATCATTGATTTGTATATAAGCTTCCATGCAGACGAAGTAGCGTGTACAACTAGTACTTAATATAATTTGAAAGCGTTTTATCAATGAAATTAAATCAAATAAATCCTATCTGTTACCGATGTAAATATTTACTAGCTCTTTGAAAATTTCATAGTAATTAATTCTGCATAACGCATTGAAAATATTTTGATATTACTGACCGTATAGTCCCATTCAAATGCGTCAACATAAACCGACTGTAGAGTTTGTGGATGATATTAATAAAGCACGTGAAACAGTTTGTCAGGCTGCGTTTAATTTAATATAACGTATCCAATGAAAATGTAAATTTGGTTTTATTTTCATTGAAGCAAATTCCATTAGAGGTAATCTTTTTTTTTCATTAACGTAGGTAAATCTTTTATGGATACTTACCCTCCCGGGGAGAGAATGGGTTATGTCCGACCTGCACGGAATAAAACCCTACGGTGTACCGACAAACCGTATTTGTTGGGGCAGCAAGGGATCGTACTAGCTACTCAACCTTGGATAGCCGCCCCAACGGTCGGCCCAGCGGAAGGTGGCCGCCGGACTCCTACATAATAGGGAGACAAACTAAGTACACTCCAGCTGGCTTCCACTCATCAGCCGGACCTGTGCAATCAGGAGATGGCCTTCCCAGCCTGTACCCCAGTTCCGATTTACAGGTAATTCTAACTAATATTATGTGAATGTAAGTTTGTTTGTCACGCTTTAGATTTATAATTACTCAAACAATGGTCATGAAATTTTGTATACATGTTACAAAAAGACTCTTAGTACAATTCGTTCAGAAAGAAGTACTTTTACTGCGGGATAAGTTAAATATACCATAATGTGAGCGAGTCCCCTGCCAAATGCTAGTTAATAATACTAGTATGAGCATCTTTGTATGTTTATTATAGTTTCACTGTTTAATTACTCATTCAACCATAATGATATTTTGCATGTACTTTCTCAGGACTACAAAAAAGAACATAGGGTACTTTTTATTCAGAACAAAAGTATTGTTCCCGAAATCTATACTAATTACGAAATCTCCCGATAGGCCAATCTAACTAACGCGAGCGAAGCCGTGATCAATATATATTTATTAAAAATTATATTTACTTCTATATAAGAGTTGTCGAGGTATGTATGCTTGGTACACATATATGTTTCAATAACTCATATAAGTATTAATATGTAGCTTAGCTTAGATTAGCTCAGATAGGTCGGGAATTGCATGTATCAGGCAACAGCCCAAGCCGAGGAGTGCCGTGGACCCTTAAGCAAGTCAAATAAATTCGGCTGAGTGTCGCAATCGCTCGCCTTAGTAGTCCGGTGAACTTGTTAAGATCTTGCTGGGTCAACAGCGTAGTCAGTTCGAAAAAAAAAATTACTTCTGTACCAAAATAAAGCATTAACTGTAAATAACATATTCATTTGTATTTAATGCAACTTATGTTAGCAATACATGATAAATATTTTCTACAAAATGGAAATGTCACTAACATTATAATTCGATAAAATAGTTCTCTTGATAAGTCAAATATATCCTATTCAAAACCTTTACTCTCTATTAAGAAAGTGGTAGTTCTTTTTATAATTTTTAATAAATTCTTTTATAAGGGAACATAATGAAAATAAGATGAAAGGTTTATTTATATAGTAAAATTTATTTTAAAATAATTCGTTCTCTTTTGTATAATTCGAATTTCCATTGAATATAAGTGTAACTAGCTCCGAGTTTAGTTTCAAGTTTAACAATTTAAGACGAAACTTATAGATGAAAAGATATTACGAGTATTAGATTTCTGTTAAAATAAAAACCGTAAAGTAGATATGGCTGAAGAGTCGGCAAATTTATGAATAAAACTGTATATAAAAAGCAATGTTAAAGATAAAATATCAACTATTCGTTTTCTCGCATTTTCGAAAAGATATTTTAGTAAAGTCTGGGTTAATAAAAAATATAAAAAGTGGACAGCGTTCAGAAAAAAATAATATAATATAATAAGCCCTCAAATTAACAATTTAAGTTTCTCATAGAAAAATGTTTCAAAACATTTTTTTTATGATAGATACGTTTGCATTTAAGTAAAGTATTTAAGACCATTTGATTAAATTAGATAATGTTAATTGCATCAAATAAACAGACAAACTTAAAGTAAAGTACCTGGGCGACCGAGCCTAGCTCGGTTCTTTAAAAAACATTTTAAAATTAAAATAAACTGTTAGGTTTGCTTCACAAAATTAGCATTTTTTCACATAAAAAAATATCAAAAAAGATATGCCTCTTATAATTATAATAATAAAATTACTTATTTAATTCAAATAAATTGTTAGGTTTGCCTTACAAAATTATAATTTTTCACAAAAAAAAAAAAATATATACACTTGGATTCGAACTGGTGTTATATGGGATTTCGAAGCAACCAATTTCCACCTGAGCTATATTTTTTTGACAGCGGCGGCGAAAGTTACCTTCATATTATGGCTATAGATTTTAATTGCCTGAAATCTCAATTAAAAGAGTTTTCTATCAATAAAATCTAGCTAGATCGATTTATCGTTCTCGAAACTACCTATATACTAAATTTCACGGATATAGATGACGCCGTTTCCAAAATCCTGAATATATAAAAATATACAAGAATTACTCGTTTTATTTTAAGGTATTATTACATTACAGTTTCGATTCAACATACGATTCTGTGAAACTAGTTACGAATTATTTTAATATGTAAAAACATATAACACTGAAATTTATATTGTAATCCAGACTAATATTATAAATGGAAAAGTAACTGGGTCTGTTTGTTTTTTTTCATTTTTAATACTAAACCTCCAATTGGTCACAATACAATATTTAAATAAGTAACCTAGTATCTGGAGGATTAAAATATCATGTTTGCAATTACTTTATTGTTTTTATATTAACTTTTAAATAATATAACACATAACAACAATAAATAGCTTAGAGTAAATAAGAACATATTTGTCCATGATTCACGATTTTCTTTTGTTTTTGCATTTGTATATGATATACTAGCGTGCCCCACGGACGTTTTTTTCTTTTTTACTTTATTTTTGGCAATCAACCGTTCAGATTATTACTGCCATTGTCAAGTAGTTAATAATATTATAAGCGTAGAACGATCATTTCAATATCAAGCGTCGTGTGAATCAACATTCTAACAAGATGGTGGCTCCCTTGTTAGAACCTTCCATGGAGTTTTTGTGGCATCTCAGAATTGCATGATCCGTGGTATTACTTTTCATTCACTTCACTTATGCATAATAAACTAACCATATTACATAAAACACCACCAACTTTATACAATATAGAGTCAAGTAACACAAGATTATGAATAAAATATAAAATCCACTACATGACAGACTGAAATCCCGCCAAAAACTCCCCACGGACGTTATACTCCCCTGATAATAAGAAAAACCTTGACAAATTATATACGTAAGTCTTCCTCACGAATCACTCTATTTACCGGTGAAAACCGCATGATAATCCGTTCAGCAGTTTTTGCGTCTATCGCGAACAAACAGATGCGGCAGAGGACTTTCTTTTATACTATGTAACGTTATTGTAACGATCTACTAATTTTCCATAAATAAATTCAGTAGTACTAAAATTAGTCTTTAGGATAATATGACATTGTTTCCGATATTAATTTTCTATTTGTTTTATATCCAATGATATTCTATAGCCTATAGGGTAGGTTTAAATAGTTAGGAACATCAAAAGTACGAAGACGGCAAAGGGTTTATTTATTAATCACACGTTCAAACTTTTACACATGCATTAACTTGCTAAGCAGTTGAAGTATATGGATAGGGTTTACACAATTAGAAGAGGCAAGACCTCCCGACCTCTCGAGTACTAGAACTGGTTCAAAGGGTCACCAAGGAAGGAAATGTCAAAACCACGCATCAATATTAAGCCATTAAGTTGGGTTTGTTAGCTAAGAAACTACAACTTTGACAAGACTCGAGTGAAATGTTTGCTCTGCATGTTTAAGTAGTAGATTAATCAGAGTCAACTACTGAGTGTATGGCACTGGATTAGAATGAACACTATAAAATTAAACCCATATATTAAGAGGGTATAATATAATTAGTATTAGTAGTAATATAAATTTAGTAGGTGGTAGAGCCACGCTGAAACTATTATTAGTTTCAGCATGAATGGGTCGACTCGTCCGGGGTAGCACCGCCCTCTCACAGAAAACCGACGTGAAGTAACAGTGCTTGCATTGTTGCGTTTCGTTCGGATAATGAGAACGCCGGAGATCCATCTCCCCTCCCCTCCCCTCAGCTCTCCATTCCCCTATCTGTTTCTCTCCATTCCGCCAAACACAGGCTGGCAACGCACTTGCGACTCCTCTGAGGTTGACAGTGTCTATGGACGGCGGTGATCGCTTAACAACAAGTGACCCGCATATTCGTTTGCTTCCTATATGATATAACATATATATGTATGTATATAATATATATATATATATATATATAATTGATTATCGTAGCTACAATTAGTAATTACAAGTTTAAAATCAGCATTAATGGTGATAACACCTTTGCGTATTTTAAGCTTTGTAATCTAGCTTTTCATGAATGGATATGAAGTATATATATGGATATTGCACTTTTGAGATTCTTTATATCATAGGAGGCAAACGAACAGGTGGGTCACTTGATGTTTAGTGATCACCATCGTCCATAGACACTAGGGGAGACGCAAGTGCGTTGCCAGCCTGTGTTGAGATTGGGGGTGGGGGAGGGGAGGAGAGGTAGGCCTCCGGCGCTCTCACTGACCGAACAAAACGCAACACTGCAAGCACTGTTACTTCACGTCAGTTTTCTGTTTGTCGGGTAGTAGTATCCTCGACGAGACCACCAATTCATGCTGAAGCCAGTAATAGCTTCAGCGTGTCTCTACCACCTACATATATTTGTACATTGGCGAGCTTAATGCAACAAGGCGTTTTTTTCAGCTACCAAGCGGTTTGGTATAAATAGAAGAAGTTGTCATTGGTAGTACAGATACAAAATAAAGCGAGAAAAATGAATTAAAAAAAAATACAATAAAATGAAATTAACATTGAGATATAACTAAAAATACATAAAATGTATAGTAAATAGATAAAGTATACAACATAAAACTATTCTAGTCCAAATTGTAAGTAACTTTCGGTAAAGTTTCAATATTTAACCGGCTTAAAGCGGCTCGAGGACCGATAACTATGGAATTTTTCTGGGTAATTTCATGAGTGTATACAGTTTAGATCATAGTTCGTATTTTGTATGTACTCAGACGCGGCATCAAGCTCGAATCTTGAAGCTAATCCTGTTTTCAGCATGAATTGGTCGCCTGCCCAGGATAGTACCACCCACTCACAGAAATACCGAGGTGAAGTAACAGTGATTGCATTGTTGCATTACAGTCAGCGCGAGCGCCGGAGGCCCACCTCTCTTACCTCTCCCCCTCCACCCATACCATTAAACACAGGTTGGCAACGCACTTGCGACTCCCCTGGTGTTGCTAGTGCCTATGGACGGCGGTGATCACTTGACATCAGGTTACCCGCATATTCGTTTGCCTCCTATGATATAAAACTGCTGTGTGGTGCGAGCAGAGTAGAATAGCACCACCCCATATCTTCCCGTGGGTATCGTAAAAGGCGATTAAGGGAGTGTGAGATAGTACTGACCCCTTGTATTTTCTCACCGGGATACTGCACCATCAGTCCGAGTCCTTCTCTGGTCGTAACGGTCCCCCTTCCACTGGGTCCAGAAGAACAAGGACGAGTATGTGCACCTGTGTTTGCGCGTACACTTGTGCACCTTAATATATCCTGCGCATCTGACCGCTTCTACTACTGGACTTCGAGTTAGGGGTCAAAGTGGTCGCCATGGCCGAAGCCGGTCGGACCAATCATGATATAAAAAAAGGATAGATTTTTTTATACTTTAAAGGTTGTAACAATTGACTTTAATCTTATATAACGTTAGACGATGACGTAGTCTAAGATGCTCTTCTTCTTCCTAGCGTTTTCTCGGCTTAGTGCCAGGGTCCGCTTTCCTAATAGACTTTCTCCACTTTGCCCGGTCTTCGGCATCCTTCTGTGTGAGGTTATTGTCCCTTAAGTCCGCCTAACTAAACACATAAACTTAGAGAGGAACCGGCTCTTAAGTCCTGTTGCCGGAACACACATTAGGTCCTTGGCGACTAATTTTTAAGTTGAGAGTGGCAGCTACTAAGGCGTAGTTTCATCATTAGGTTTTGATCTATGGATAGCTCCGGTACATTCGCAAGGATTTGAACCTACATCATTCGACGTGATTTACAAATACGCTAACTTGTGAGCCATCATCACTTTAATAACAGACATGTAGATTCATGAACTTTGAGAACTATTACAGTGATACTTCCTCAATGATGGCTTTGAAATTCTGATACGCAACCTTTTTGTGTGAGGAAAAGCCACACACAAGTATACATTGTGTCCGGTGAAGTGTTGGAAACACCGTTTCTCATCCTACCACCAAAGTTAAGCAACGCCGGGCACGTTCATGAATAGGTGACGCGTGACGTTGGCTCTCAATTGTACTTTTTTAAAGAAGTTTTCGCTTCTTTCGTGTGGTCATAAGCATGTACATACAAAGGAATATACCGTACAACTATCACACCGCAGCTTCCAAATGTCACTTATATACTAATTTGCTTAAATATAGACTACAAATGAAATTCGATTGTAGCCGACCCGTTACACCGAGCAAGGCAGTAACAAGCGGAAAACGTGTTTCGTGAATTTGGCACCAGTCACAAGGCACTGTCTCTAATTAAACCGGGATCAGATGTAGCGGTAACGTCGGCGAGACAACCATCCTCCGAGCTGCTACGTTTTTGGTTTCAAGCCAACAAGCTGCCTGTTTAACCTTCCTTTAATCTTGTAAGGTCTGAATGATCGCATCACTGTAGTTTATTTTCGTACTGGACACTATTTAAATTTTATTGAAGTTATACTTCTTTTGGCGCGTTAGGGAAAAATGAAGAGAGTAAATTTTATGATGCGTGCGCACACCGCCACGGAAAACCGACACCCTGAAGTTAGCTCAAGTCAACATTTAGGTTCTCTGTATTTGTTGTTTGTATTTCTTTGTATTAAAACTTTCAATATATTCAATACATTTTTTCTATTCATAGTGTCTCCTATTGATGTGATTCTACAAACGTAGAATAAGGCGAAAGATAACGTTTCAATAGAATATTTTCTTGTTACACCAAAGAAGTATAACTTCTAGCACGTGTATATAAGTAAACACACACTTTCTTAAATATATATATAATATATAATATATATATGTATATACGTATATTACTTATTAATTCTAATAGGTTAAGATATCATTAAGGTCTCATGTACCCCAAAAGAGAGATTATAATACGGAGAAAGAGAAAATGGTATCAGAAGGTTAAACGGTTCGCTTGTTAAGTTTTATGTTTTTATTCCATACGGCTCTGAGGACTAATTATGTAGTTTTCCTTACAACTTTCAAAGATTTAATTTTCTCTTTTTGTTAACACTTTCTCCAAGCTATCGTAAAGGTTAATAAAAAGGTCTCTAAGTACTTCATTAATAATGATTTCGGTCTATTCAAAATTTTATTTATATTATTATTTGTTCAGTTTTCTCAAAGGACTTTAGATTCAGTATTTTATTCGTGTTTATGTATGTATGTAAGTATTTAATGTAACCTAAACTTTTTGGAATAAAACTAAAACAACTCGTCGGTTTTTGTTTACATTTTTTTAAATATTTTATACATAACATTATGTTATTTAACTTTATATTTTGTAATATTGGTTCTATTTTACGTAGTATAGTTCGGTTATTGTGCAGAAGTGAAGTGGATGAAAAATAATACCACGGAGCATAAATTCTGTTATACCACAGAAACTCCATGGAAAGTTCTAAAAAGGCGACCACCATTTTGTTAGATCATTGAAATTTTCATAAGACATGTAAAATATTACCTACCACACAATAGCAGTAATAATCTGCTATATATAGATATAGCAATCTACTTACTTGTTTTATAAAACAAACATTGTTAAAACGATCGTGTCTCTCTGTTGCATACAATGAATGAAAACTAATTCACTTTCGTTTGTTAATCTTCATCATATTTTAAATCGTATCGTAAAACTAAGCGTCATTAATTAAATAGGTATCTAATGTTGCTATATTTCTAACATTATAATTGAGTTATGTATTGATAATAGGACACTTAAATGAATACGCAGAACTGTAGAACATTTTGATATGTTAATGAAGCACAATATGACACAGAAAAACAATCGCATAGTACACTCAACAGCATAAGTCAAGTTTTGGGTAAACGGCTTTTCACCGTATCTCTGATTTAATAAATATAGAGGAGTAACCGGGAAGAGGTTTTCTGTGGCTTTAAATGTGGATTGTTAAATCACGAAAACATCTCATAAACAGCAAACTTCGATAAACTTTCTTAATACAACGCTGTAATAATAATGAGGGAGTATCGCAGCAAAATTATTTTATCTTATTTTACCTGATGCAAGGAAATATAACACGATAATGAGATTTTGGATTAATCTGCCATATAGAGCACTGGAGGACCACCTCCCCTCCCCCTTCCTCATCTCCCACATCCTCTCCCCTCCTCCCCCCCGAAACACGGGCTGGCAACGCACTTGCAACTGCCTGGTGTTGCTAGTGTCTATGGACGGTGGTGATCACTAACATCAGGTGACCCGTCTGTTCGTTTGCCTCCTATGACATAAAAATATATGTTTTGGTACATTTGCTATATACTTTGCTTATTGGAAATAATAACATGGAATATTTTGAAATTTCACAAAACTATTTAGAAAAGTTTTGCAGTGGTGTCAAGAGATGATGATCCTTTATATTCTCAAGAACAAAATATAAAATACTTTATTCAATTTGGTCCACGAGAAGGCGCTTATAAACGTAAAAGCTACCACCGGTTCGGAAAACAACCCAGTCATCGAAAATGACCGCCAAGAAACTCGATCTAGTTCATCTCTTCATGTTATATATTTTTAAAAAACATAAATAATGACATATGTTTCTAGTGGATGCGCAGAGAGTGAAGTCAAATGGAAATCCAGACGGCATAATCTATATTATTATTAATATTATAAAGAGGTAAAGTTTGTGAGTTTGTGAAGTTGTAGGGAGCAATCTGAGGAACTACTGGTCTGATTTTTAAAATTCTTACAGTGTTATATAGCTCATTTGCCAGGGAAGGTTATAGACTATATACCAGCACACTAAGATTAATAGGAGCGGAGCATCAATAAAGGATTTTTCAATATCGGGATTTTTTCCTCTTGAGAGCTTCCGCTGCGTGTAAGCGTTAGCCGAAAGTAACTATTTCACGGGGACGAAGTCGCGGGCAGAGGATAGTGGACCATATATTGATAGATCTCATTATAAATAAATATATAAATAAATAAATAGCCTTGAGACATTAAAAACCTCTTGAAATGATTCTTGAACATACTTTTAAAACAAGTACATATTTGATGATGATATAATTTTAAATAAAGAGAATTGGTCGCCAATATAAAGACATAAAAGAATAAATAATATTTATTGTCTCAATCTACAACTTTTGAAGTTCACGTGCATTTCAAGACTTAAACAAGAGCGTAAAAGTTAGTTGGTGATGTTAAAACTTGAGCCAAACTGTGGTCATTAGAGTACTCTAATAGTCTTAGAGATAGTAAGTATACACTTTTGTTTTCGACTTAATACAATGTTGCGCTTAGTCGTGTAGTGTCCCTAACTGTACTTATGGGGTTTGTAAAGAACGCGAATAACGAGTTTAATAAAACTCTACAAACCTATCACCAAACGTCACCTTCCTGAGAACCATGTAAGTAGTAACTTAGTATTAAAAAGTACCTTTCGTTAAAGATGCTTTTTAAATTAAGCATTTAAATTCTTGCATGACAATTTGTTTCTTCTTAAACACCTTCATTCCCAATTCTAATATGATATTTATCATAATCTATACCAATAATTAAATTGAAGCGTTTTTTTGCAATGTCAAAATAATAGCGGTTTACTAAATACTAGCCTCTGCCCGCGACTTCGTTCGCGTGAAATAGATACACTAACACGCAGCAGTTCTCAAAAGGAAAAAACATCCCGATTTTGAAATATTTTTTATCTGTGCTCCGCTCTTATTGGTCTTAGCGTGATGATAGCCTATAACTATCCTCGATGAATGAGCTATATAACACTGAAAGAATTATTCAAATCGGACCGGACCAGTAGTTCCTAAGATTACCTCCTACAACATCACAACGTCACAAACTCACAAACTTTACCTCTTTATAATATTAGTATAGATATATGAAAGTGTACGGTACGTATAACAATAAACCAAGTTTTCTCTGTCTGACTGTTACTACCGGCACTTCCGGGAAAATCTGAGAAACAGACCGATTTTGATGAAAACAACACTGGCAAGTAGCTGGAGCTAAGCTAAGGACTGATTAAGGCAATTTAAATGTAGAGAAAAACTACCGCACAAATATAATGAGTTAAACAAGCACCCGTACGCGCCTCAAACGCACAATCCACTGAATAAAAGATATAGCAAATAACTAAATTAATATAACTATGAATACAAGTTTATTTATTTCCTCGTTTACTCTCACATCTTAACTCCTTAACCAATCACTGTGAATATTTGCATGTACTTTTTAAAAAGTAAGGAAAGGATACTTGTCATTCCGAAAAAAAAAAAAATACTACATGTAAAGTTACGAGCATAAGCTACTATTACAATATTGTTACGGAAAAATCAATTATTTAAATTAAAATTATATTAAAAATAGCTTCTCTGCCCGCAATTTCATCCAGTTTTCTTTTTTTTTCTAATTGACTACGCTATTGACCCAGCAAGCTCTTAACAGCTTTACCGAACTACTAAGGCGAGCGCTTAAGGCACTCAGCCGATTTTACCTTGGCAACCATCTCACGGCACACCTCGGTTAACTTAGCTAACTATTCATATATGTATGAGTTGTTGAAACGTATATGTGTACCAAGCATACACGCCTCAACAACTCCTCCATATATTTTTATTATCGGAAAATTGAGAGGTTTTCAGTTTGATAAGGGAAAAAAGTAAACCCTTCCACTTTCATGTGTAAGCGTGTAGGCGCGCACGTGTGTGGGGGTGATCGTGTAGTGTTGTAGCAGTGATGTATATTTGTGTGTCACCGTATCGCGCAAGCAACGCACTCAAGGGCTCTCTACCGAGAGATCGAACCTAGGCTTAAGCCGCTGCCGTGGGAGGCCTAATCGGTAATTTCATCCATCTGGAATAGTTACTTTGAGCTAATGCTAACTTTAACTCGCGACTTTGTTTATGTAGAAGGTGAAAATATTTTAAAATACTACGTACGTTAGTCCCGATTTAGAAACATTCTTCATTGGTGCTCCGCTCCTATTGATCTTTGCGTGATTATAGACTATAGACTATATAATCTACTTACTCGATAAATTAGCTATCTAACACTGAAAGAATTTTTTCAATCGGAATAGTAGTTCCTGATATTAGCGCGTTCAAGCAATCAGTCTTCAGCTTTATAATATTAGTATAGTATAGATATAAAAAAACATATTCGATATACATGTGAGTGTAACTTAGGGAATAAAAAGGAAGTCCAAACCCTACGGTCGCTATAAAAGCTTGAAACTAACTAATAGCGGTTAGTAACCACATTGCAGTTTTACTAACTACCATTCTGTGCAACCATACACACGTCGTGAACTGCTGGTAACTGCTCCAACGGGAGCAATAATAAACTGACACAAATAAAGTTCATTAAACCGACAACAGTTCCATTCATTTTTACTTTAGCAAATCGGGATAACAAGCTCGCCAATCTATTCACACGTTGTAGTATAAATTTCACGCGGCTTAGCAGGCATTTTTATTGGTTTAAGCGGTTTTATGGCATAATTTTATTATAATATTTATTTTACATTCTATGTATAAAAAACGACGGCCTTTTATACTAACTTTAATTTTAGATTTTAGCAGCTTATAGATTGAATCTATCCTCAGTACTCGCCTACAATATAAAAACAAACAGAACACGCAATACAATTTTAACAGCCACGGTCCCAGTAGTTTTAAATGTATGTTGATATCAGTCAGTTCATAAGTTATTCTTTTATACCAAGCGACTGTTTAGTCGCAAGCAATGTTTTTACACGATAATCATTAATCGATTCTTGTTCTAAATCAATTAAAAAATACGTTCTTAATATCTGACCTTTTTTTTTAACGTGGGGAAATCCCTTATGGGTACCCACCCTCCCGGGGGAGAAGGTGGGTTATGTCCGACTCGCACGGACTAAAACCCCACGATGTACCGACCGACCGTAGTGTTGAGGCGGCAAGGGATCGTTCTAACCTATTCCCCTTAGATAGCCGCCCCAACGGTCCGCCCGGCGGAAGGTGGCCGCCGGGTTCCTACCTATAGAGAGGCAGCTGGGTACACACCAGCTGCCTCCCCTCGTCCGCCGGACCTGTGCAATGAGGGGATGAGCCCTCCGATTACATCCCCTCAGGTCCGGCTACGGTGGCTGGAGGAGTTGGGCGAAGCGCCGCCGCCTCCTGCCTGTTCTTCGTTGGCGAAGACGGCCACTGAGGGGGTCCGCCTCGCGTGCACTCTCCGCCGCCTTCTTTTGCGAGATGGCTTCCTCGCAAAAGGAGGCCACTACTCACCACGCCTGTTCGCTGCCGAGCATGAACGAAACCACGCTCGGCAGCGACAAATCCCCCCCCACCACCGCCACCAGAGTGCGGCGCTCCACCTCCCATGCAACACACTCAGAGAGAGTGTGCTGCGCGGTATCTTTCTCAGCGCCGCATTCATGGCAGGCGGCGGTCGGCTCCCTGCGAGCGATCCGGTACAGATACTACCCGAAACAACCGTGTCCGGTCAGCACCTGCACCAGCCTGAACGACAGGGAGCCCCATCTCCTCCCAATCCACTCCCGCAAGACCGGGCGGACGGCGTCGATGGTGTACGTCCCGAAGCGTGCGTCCGCCAGCTCCTGCATCCACCGCTCTACCGCCTCCTCCCGTAGCTTCTGCCTTTTGGCCTCTATTTCCCTGGGAGCCGGAGGCTCCCCACTACGTTTTCTCGCCGCCGTGAATTCGTATACGGCTGCGAGTACTCCTGCCTCCAGCTCCCAAGGAAGGGAGCCGGTGAGCGTGAAAGCCGCCGCCGAGGACACCGTCCGGTACGCCCGGATCGCCCTCAGCGCCATCGTGCGCTGCGCATTGCGAAGCGCGCGTACGTTGGCGGCACCGAGAGCATCTGCCCAGACCGGTGCCCCGTACGCGGTCATCGCCCGCACGACACCCATGTACAATCGCCGGCACCTGGCCCCTGGGCCCCCAATAATGGGGATCAATCGGCCGAGTGTCGCCGCCGCCCTAGCAATTCGTGGCCCGAGCCCTGCGAAGTGGGGCTCGAACCGCCAGCGCCCGTCCAGGGTGAGGCCCAAGTACCTCATTTGGGCTCCCACCCTGATCCGGGCGCCCTCCACCATAATGTGGGCCCCAGGTGGTGGCCCCCGCCAAGGCCCATGAAAGAGTATGGCCTCGGTCTTTTCGAGAGCCACCTTGAGGCCCAACCTCCTTATGCGCCTGACCACGAGGATTGTGGCCATCGTGGCCAAGTGCTCCATCTCCGTCCATTCCTCACCCTGGGCTACGACTAGGGTGTCGTTGGCGTATCAGATTAGACGCGCTCCATAAGGGAGCACCCAGTCGTAGCCCATGTTCCACAGGAGCGACCCTAGGACCGACTCCTGTGGAACCCCCCGCCTTGTAGCCCGCCGGACCATTCGCCCATCGCCGTCGACGTAGGCGACCTCCCTGTTCTCCAAATACGCCTCCAACAGCCGCCGCAGGTACGGGGGCACTCCGAAATATCGGAAAGCCTCGATGTCTAAGGACACCGCCAAGACCCTCTCCCCTTGGGAGGTCGCCTCCGTCGACAGCGACTTTAGGAGGCACAGGGCGTCCACTGTGGAACGCCCTGCCCGGAAGCCAAACTGCGCGTCCGATATGTTTGGCCCTACTCCCTCCAGGTGCTGGACGACCCGGGAAGCAATGATCCTCTTCAGTGCCTTCCCGACGTCGTCCAGCAGAACAAGGGGCCGATAACCGGACGCGCAGTCCGGAGAGCGGCCCTCCTTAGCCATCAGGCAGAGCCGCACAAGCTTCCAGGACTTCGGGAACCGTCCAACCGCCAAACACTGGTCGAACAGCTCCCGAAGCCACCCCCCGAGATGACCCAGCGCAATGTCGAGCACCCGGCCCGGGACCCCGTCAGGGCCGGGCGCTCTCCGCCGGTTGAGGAGACGCTCGACAGCTCTCCCCATCTCCTCCTCCGTAATTAGGGGAGGACTGTCAGGCATCCCCTCGACTTCCGCCCGAGGCATCGAGGAGCAGGTAGCAGCGGAGGGTCAGGGAATAATTCTCCCACGACCCTCGCCACCACCTCCGTCTGTCTTAATATCTGACCTAATTATTTCGAGAAACGCAAAACTGATACACACTCAACGTTAGCTGATATTCGCAAAAACGAACTATTGTAAAATATGTATCTAATCAGGCTAATTGTCTTTTAATATTCTTGAGATTGTTATTTATAGTTAAAACTTATAATGTAAAATATATTGTTTATTTAATAGCGCGTATCAGCGTAAAATATCGAATATTATTAAATAATGTAACTTTATGTTAAACTAGCTTCTGCCCGCGACTTCCTTCGTGTGGAATAGTTACTTTGGGCTAAGGTAAATACGCAGCGGAAGCTCTCAAGGGAAAAAACCCAGATTTTGAAACATTCTTCATTGGTGCTCCGCTTCTATTCGTATTAGCATGATAGCCTATAACCATCCACGATAAATGAGCTATATAACACTGAAATATTTTTTCAAAACGCACTAGTAGTTCCTGAGATTGCCCTCTACAACGACACAAACTTTACCTCTTTATAATATTACTATAGATATACAATAGATATTTTAATACTGTGACGGTGGATGCAACTTCAGTTTGTAATACATTAACTGCTTATTGAAATAACACCGCACGTAATCTTTGTTATACGTACACTAATTTAATCAAATTCACTATGACAGAAGAGCAATGGATGTTTAATGGCTTCTGGTCATTTATTTCATTAAGTAAAGTGCGGCTTGCACGTTTGTGTAAGAGATATCAAGTTATATCTCTAAAATATAAACTTGTAGGCACACAAGTATATATATACTAGGGCGTTTCAAAAAAAAAATATATATATATTTTTCCTCGGAACCACGTTCAAAAGTTTCGTTTTAATGCTGAAATAGGGCTCTGAAAATATGAGCCCTTAATATTAATATTTAGGTTGTCCGCATCGCACTTTTCGATTTCCCATAAGAATAATTTGATTTTTATAACTAATGAACGATATACGGTATTGCAATACCCATTCATCATTTTTGTAGATAATTTAATGCTCTACAAAAAAGGTCTGAAGTCAATTTTTGATAAATCAACTCAGTCAAAAGTTATTCAAGATCAAAATTTAACTGTTTTGTTGACTGATTTGGCAGAATATTATGTTTTTAGAAAAATTGAAACCAAAACATTTTACAAAATATAAATTAGACTTCTGAAAACTGTTAATCTTTATTTCCTGCTTTATAGTAAATGTGGACAGGGTACTTGAAACGAATTATCATTGACAGTTAACCCGACATTTGAAAATTCTGGTTGTTGAAAATTAACATCAATCGTTCAATTAAGATATTTTCTTTAACATTATTTTTTTTAATATTAGTTTGAAAATTATTTCAACTAAACAACAGTTTAAAAAATTCTATTTAAACATTTCTTAATAAAATAATTCACGGCAGGTGTCCTATAGCCGCCCTCCGGATTGCGCATCCGGTTATCGGCCCCTTGTTCTGCTGGACGACGTCGGGCAGGCGCTGGAGAGGGTCATCGCTTCCCGGGTCGTCCAGCACCTAGAGGGAGCGGGACCGAACATATCGGACGCGCAGTTTGGCTTCCGGGTAAGGCGTTCCACAGTAGACGCCTTGTGCCTCCTAAAGTCGCTGTCGATGGAGGCGACCTCCCAAGGGGAGAGGTTCTTGGCGGTGCCCTTAGACATCGCCAATGCTTTCAACAGCCTGCCACACGGGGTCATACGGGAGGCATTCCGATATTTCAGAGTGCCCCCGTACCTGCGGCGGCTGTTGGAGGCGTACCTGAAAGACAGGGAGGTCGCCTACGTCGACGGCGACGGGCAAATGGTCCGGCGGGTTACAAGGCGGGGGGTTCCACAGGGGTCGGTCCTGGGACCGCTCTTGTGGAACATGGGCTACAACTGGGTGCTCCGCGGCGCGCTCCCTTATGGAGTGCGCCTAATTTGCTACGCTGACGACACCCTAGTCGTAGCCCGGGGTGAGGAATGAAGGGAGGTTGAGCGCCTGGCCACGATGGCCACAACCCTCGTGGTCAGGCGCATAAGGAGGTTGGGCCTCAAGGTGGCCCTCGAGAAGACGGAGGCCATACTCTTCCATGGGCCTCGGCGGGGCCACCACCTGGGGCCCACATTATGGTGAAGGGCGCCAGGATCAGGGTGAGAGCCCAAATGAAGTACTTGGGCCTCACCCTGGACGGGTGCTGGCAGTTCGAGCCCCACTTCGCGGGGCTTGGGCCACGAATTGCTAGGGCGGTGGCGGCACTCGGCCTATTGCTTCCCAATATTGGGGGGCCGGGGGCCAGGTGCCGCCGACTGTACATGGGAGTCGTGCGGGCGATGGCCACTTACGGGGCACCGGTCTGGGCAGACGCCCTCGGTGCCGCCAAATTGTGCGCGCTTCGCAATGCGCAGCGCACGGTGGCGCTGAGGGCTATCCGGGCGTACCGGACGGTGTCCTCGGCGGTGGCTTTCACACTCGCCGGCTCGCTTCTTTGGGAGCTGGAGGCAGGAGTTTTCGCCTCCGTATACGAATTCACGGCGGCGAGGAAACATAATGTGGAGCCTCCGGCTCCCAGGGAAATAGACGCCAAAAGGCAGGAGTTGCGGGAGCAGGTGGTAGAGCGGTGGATGCAGGACCTGGCGGATGCACGCTTCGGGATGTACACCGTCGACGTCGTCCGCCCGGTCTAGCGGGAATGGATTGGGAGGAGATGGGGCTCCCTGTCGTTCAGGCTGGTGCAGGTGCTGACCGGACACGGTTGTTTCGGGTGGTACCTGCACCGGATCGCTCGCAGGGAGCCGACCGCCGCCTGCCATGAGTGCGGCGCTAAGAAGGATACCGCGCAGCACACTCTCTCTGAGTATGGACGAAACCACGCTCGGCAGCGAGCAGGCGTGGCGAGTAGTGGCCTTCTTTTGCGAGGAAGTCATCTGGCAAAAGGAGGTGGCGGAGAGGGCCCGCGAGACGGACCCCCTCAGTGGCCGTCTTCGCCAACAGAGGACCGGCAGGAGAAGGCGGCGCTTCGCCCAACTGCTCCTGCCACCGTAGCCGGACCTGAGGGAATGTAGTCGGGGGGCTCATCCCCTCACTGCACAGGTCGGGCAGACGAGGGGAGGCAGCTGGTGTGTACCCAGCTGCCTCTCTATAGGTAGGGGTCCGGCGGCCACCTTCCGCCGGGTGGACCGTTGGGGCAGCTATCTAAGGGGAATAGCTTAGAACGATCCCTTGCCGCCCCAACACTACAGTCAGTCGGTACACCGTGGGGTTTTAGTCCGTGCGAGTCGGACATAACCCACCCTCTCCCCTGGGAGGGAGGGTATCCATAAGGGATTTTCTCATGTTAAAAAAAAAGGTGTCCTATGTAATATTAATTATTAAATGTTTTTCTTTGATATTTAATCGATGAAAAATTTATTTAAATGTGATTTAAATTTGTCAAGTATATTGGTAGTACAATTATTTTGGCGATGTCATTTCAAAATCCATAACTAGATGGCGCTGAGGGTAAATGTCATCATGTCATTCGTTTAATTTATTGTTTTGATGTTTATTTTATTTATTTAACGTATTGTTTACAGAAGTTAAACTTTAATCTTGAATAACTTTTGACTGAGTTGATTTATCAAAAATTTACTTCAAACCTTTTTTGTAGAACGTTAAATTCTCTACAAAGATAATGAATGGGTATGGCAATACGATATGTCGTTCATTAGTTATAAAAATCAAAAGAAAAAAAAACTTTTTTCCTGTGTTATTCTTATGGGAAATCGAAAAGTGCGATGCGGACAACCTAAATATTAATATTAAGGGCTCATATTTTCAGAGGCCTATTTCGGCATTAAAACTTTTGAGCGTGGTTCCGAGGAAAATTTTTTTTTTCAACGCCCTAATACATACTAAATGACAGCGTGTTGTAGCGGCCAGTCAACCAGTCATTGTCACACTCGGCATGGAGACGTACGCGCATAATAAACCAGCTGCCGTGCATTACGTTTATCATTCAGTTCCCAGAATCACGAATCTCATAAGAACATGAGTAATACAGTAGAACTGTGTATACTCTACACACTATACTATAACCCAATACATAACATAACATACAAACTGATCAAACGTGATCTTGCATTTTGATAAAATGGTACGAGTGTGGTCATTATAACTAAGTAGATCGGAAATAATACACAGATGGTGATAAAGAGTATCTTGATTTACTACGGCGAGTCACGTGTTTGATTATCTAATATATATTTTTTGTGGCAAACGAATAGGTGGGTCACCTGATATTAAGTGATCACCACTGTCCATAGACACTAGCAACATCAGGTGAGTCGCAAGTGCATTGCCAGCGTGTATTTAAGGGGGAGGGAAGGTGGTCCTACGGTGCTCTCGCTGACCGAACGAAACGCAACAATGCGAGCACTGTTACTTCACGTCATATTTCTGGGGATCGGATAGTAAGCCGGGTGAGCCGGCCCATTTGTGCTGAAACCAGTAATAACTTCAGCGTGGCTCTGCCAATCAAAATAATAAAAGATAGAATTTAAAAGCAATCTGACTCGAATATTAGTTCCATAAAAATTCGAAATAAAAAATTCACAACAGTATGCGAATAAGACATTTGTGAATACAGCTCTGGATATAACGGTAATTAGTCGAGCAAAAATAAAACTTTAAAACACAATAACATTATGATAAGTTCTCATAATTAAAATAAGTTAATATCACAGTTTATAAATTATGTTTAAGTTTTTTTCAATAATTACGAAACTTAAATTACGCGGCTTATGTAATAATTACATTAATAATGCTTTAAAGATCGCTCAGAAAGTTCTCGCTTCATATATTTTGTAAAATATGGTGACCTGAACAAACAAATTGTTAATTGTGTATGTTTTACACCGTTTTATCTATTATCATCGATATAGAGATTCTAGATGAACTTAGAATTTATTTAATCATGTTGCCTTCTGATTCATGTCACTTATCTAATTTTATATCAGTCTATTTTGGCAAAAACATAAATCAATTCAGAATCTATTGAAATATACAAAAATTCAGTATTTCTCCACGATGAACTCTGAAACTACGCAACCGATGTTCATGAATGTTGATATTTATATATAATATGGTCCAACTTGAAGGATAAGATAATGTATATTTTGATTCTTGGCTTCAATATTTTTTAATTACAAATTTAATCATTGTCAAAGTTTGTTATTGTTATTAACTATAAGTTTTTTCAGTCTCGAACAGATGGCGCTTTATATTAATTTATTGACAAAAAAACTATAAGACCGACTGCTATAGACGTCTCATAGATGGCGCCACGTTACAATTTTGAATTTCTTTTTCAACTCTAGTTTATTTTATAGTGCACGAGTTCTATTAATCTATTTACTACGTAACCTCACTTTTTATATACCATTTTTTATTCAATTTCTTTGTTTTGTGTATTATTTACAGTTATATTATATCTCCAAGTACAACATTAATAACAGAGCCACAGTAATGCCTATTCGGGTTAAAAATATTTTCTTTATATTTAACCATTCTTTAACTCCAAGAACAATTAATTAGACTTTACAGCTGATTTCTCTATGAGTTTTATCCATAATTCTTTGAACTTAAATCTCATTGACAGCGAATGTAAATTTATAGTTATCTTTTTGGCTTTCAATAAAGGCTAGTACAATTTGCTTGGAGTATAACCGTGGATTATAGTGCCCCTCTTTGGAGCTTAACTACGCAAATGAGAAATCATAGGGATTCTTCGATCCCGGAGATTTTTAACACCATCTTACGCCAACCCAAGTATAAGAGATTCATAGATAATTTTTACATCAATATATATTACTATAATAATCTGTGTAATATTACAATACAGTTATACGCAATGATATTACAAAGTTATACGCTTACAAGTGAGGTATTGAAATTTCAGATAGTATTCTTGTTGCTTTCCTAACTGGAATATTAGAAATATCAGGAGTATTCTTTAGGCGTCTATACTCCTTATAATGAAATAATAATAAGTTATAATGAATATACAATAAGACCTACATGTTTAGGCAAATAATTGTATACAAAAAGAATACCAATAATAACAAGGGCTTTAGAAATTCTTATTCACATTTCTCGATGATAAAAATACTTCACGAATGTTGGTACCTTTGACGTTGTAAAGTGTCTTTTCAGATCATAAATTGAATAAAGTTTATTTGATTTCGATTTCACTTTTCGTCGGACAAAGACTGAACTAACTTCACTGTCTTGATAGTTTTTTTCTATACTTTACTTTTTTTTTATCGAAGCACGACATAGTGACTGCACTATGCCTGATGTTAAGCATAGTACAATCCAAAAACATCGGCAACCACCGAGAGACAGATTATCCATCGCCGGTCGCCGCTGTCATGCCGGCCATAATGACGAAAGTCACCCGGTACTGGATATGCACAGGTTGATCCCGAAACGCGACGCGCAGAAGTGAGTCACTATGACGGGCTTTTTTGGTATATGCATGGTGGTTGCGACCCAATCGGGCTGTAAAACCCTACCACCCCGCTTTCGCCATTGCCTCGTTCGTTATTCAGCAGGGTGCACCACGTGCAGGTGAGATTGGCTTGGGTGTCTCAATTCTTAAGATGTTACTCGACACCCCTTACACCCCAAAAGATAAAGCGCTCATTGAATTTAATATATACTGTTAGCTTGAAACGATAATGATTCAGTAGATTGTGTATTTAGAGACACCTCGTCGATTGACGTAGATTCTAATCTATGAAACACTGTGATGAAACGTTAGCACTGAGGTATGGGTTTTCCGCAGTCCACCGCTCAAGTGGAAAATCATTGCATTTGGATCCAGTCCCGTTAGGTTTAATCCGATTAAAAATAACATGTCAAGGTCAAAGTTATTTTAGTATGAGTGTTGGACCGTTGGAGAGTTTACTGGTCTTTATATGGACTGGTGAAGACACTCAACCTAAATGCAATTAGTGCAAGGGTACTAAGGTGGCCTGAACACAGAAGAGCATTGCCTTAAATGCAATTTCCAATATATACAAATATCCAATTATTCGTTTTTAATATATACTAACCTCTACCTGCGATTTCGTTCGCGTGGAATAGATACCTTAGGCTAATGCTAACACGTAGCAGAAGGTCTAAAAATGAAAAAACCCGATTTTTAAAATTATTCATTGATGTTCCACTACTATTGGTCTTAGCGTGATGATGCTTAAAACCAGCCTCGATAAATGAGCTATATAACATTGAAAGAATGTTTCAAATCGGACCAGTAGTTATTGAGATTACCCCCTACAACGTCACAAACTCACAAACTCACAAACTTGACCTCTTTATAATATTGGTATAGATTATGTAAATACACCATATACGGGTATATTGTTAAAAACAGTTGTCCAAAGAGACAAAACAAAGATACATACACCTATAGTTTTAGTATGAATGTATGAAATACAATGTCCAGCATATTATGATCTTGTGAAGTGTAGTAGGCAGTAGGCCTTGCGCAAGGAGTGACCTCAAGGTCTAATCTCCGGAGGATTTAAATTAGATACAAATAAAATTAGCTGTTATTTATAATACAGTTCCAGTAAGACGTAAGCTATGTTGTAACCTCGTTGGTGAAGTGAGGCAAGTGTACAAAAGAGCTAATTGTTTGCGCTGAGACGGGCATCCGCAAACAAAGACAAAACACCGTGAAACCGCGCGTTGTTTGTTTTTTATTAACAAAACTCGGGCACGTTCACAAACATTATTATATGTGTTAACATGATTCGCATGTTTTATGGCCTCACATATAATAGCTTTATATTAAAATACAAAACGAATGAACTGCGCATTCGAAAGGTTTTTACGTTTAGCTTTTAAAGATCGTCAGATCCATGAACGTTGATTTTTATCACTTTGAAAATGAAAACCAGTATATTGATATTGGAATTAAGAGAGGTAACTATAGAAATTACAAATAGAATAATTTGAACCGATTTTTGTTTATGGTATAACGACGAAATTAAGCAAATTAATATTTACTGAAAAAATAACAAAACGAGTTTATATATGTGCCAGCCTGTGTTAGGGATGGGGGGGAGGGAAGAGAAGATGGAGAAGGTGTGGATAGGTGGGTCTCTTGCGTTCTCACTAACCAAACGAAACGCAACAATGCAAGCACTGTTACTTCACGTCGGTTTCCTATGAGAGGGTGGTACTACCTAGGACGAGCCGACCTATTCATACTGAGGTCAGTAATAGCTTCAGCGTGGCTCTACCACCTACTAAACAAAAATATGGAATAACTACATAAATACACAAATACATACAAATACAGACACTGGTACAACCCAACAGGCTATAAATCGGGAATAAATAATTAAGATTCCTTTTAAATACCCAAAATTATTTGGATATTTGATCAGATATTACTCTACAGTAGAGAAAATTATAATTTAGGAAATATTACATTTTTCTTATTTTTGAAGGTAGACTATATCAAACATCAAAGCGCCGTCTCAACAACCTGCTCATAGCGTTTCAAAAAGTTTTCATACATAAAAAATACGATATAATTAATTCACGTTAGCAGATTCTTAATTAAAACATCAAACGTGGAGTGTTCACGACATTTCATTAATTTTAACCTTTTTTCAAACGAATCTAAATTGATTGCGTTTTATACTTTTTTTTTATTATTCTACTAATGAGTACATACATGATCTTAATTATTTACGGGCATATTAAAGTAACGAGTGAATAGTTTACTTTAATCTCTTTTGTTACTTAGACCTAAAGTGGACTATATACTGGTCAGAATTACTGTTTCCATTTATGACAGGTATGCTATAACCCTAAAACAACGACATCTACCGAAAGAGGAATATCCAATTATTTCAGTAAATTTGGCTAGCAAACAGTGATGGACTTAGACTTAGTTCCTAGTTCCGTAAGGCCTGTTAGGGTTTAGAAGAGATTTGGGCAATGGCAACCTGACATACTATAAGGAAAGAAGTAGAAAGACAAAAGATAGAAATATGTGAGAGCGAAGTGAAAAATGGAACTGATAAAAAACTAGAAATGAAGAACAAGATTGGAATTTTAGATAGAAGACAAAACGAAAGAAAGACATGGGTGAGAGTAGATCAGAAGGAGGGCAAAAATTTGACAAAAGTTAGACTGATGAACAAGAATAGATTTATAAACCGAAAAAGTCACAGATTAGTAATAAAATATGAAAGTGGAATTGGACTTAAATCCGGAATAATAAAGTCTTTGCCTATCACAGCAGAGGAGCGTCCACCGACTGAGACACCAAGATCCCAGTAAAAAAGGCTTGTTAGGTTTAGGTCCGTAATGCCTGGCTGTAAGACGGTAGATTTTTACGTAATAGACACGTTGTTAATATGGATAATTAAACTAGACAATTATCTACATTTTATGAAAACATACACTCAGCACCTAATACAAGGCTTCTATAACATTCGCGTAACCTTTCGTAGCATATTTTAATATGATCGTATACCCCAAATTTGTAGGTGGTAAAGCCACGCTGAAGCTATTACTGGTTTGAACATGAATAGGTCGGCTCATCCGGGGTAGTACCACCCTCTCACATAAAACCGACGTGAGGTAAGTGTTTGCATTGTTGCGTTTCGTTCGGTTAGTGAGAGCGTGGGAAGACCACCTCCCCTACGCTCGCCCCTCCCCCTTACCCCTTCCCACAAACACAGGTTGGCAACGCACTTGCGACTCCCGTGGTGTTGCAAGTGTGTATGGACGACGGTGATAACTTAACATCAGGAGACCTGTCTGTTCGTTTGTATCCTATGACATAAAAAACCTACTAATTCTTCTAAGAGAAACAATATATCTATACTAATATATAAAGCTAAAGAGTTTGTTTGTTTGGTTGAACACGATAATCTCAAGAACTACAGATCTGATTTGAAAGTTTCTTTTAGTGTTAAATAGTTCATTTATCGAGGATGGCTATAGGCTACATATCATAACGTTTAAACCAATAGGAGCTGAGCACTAATGAAGAATGTCTCAAAATCGGGCTATTTTGGAAGCTTTCGATGCGTGTTAATGTCAGTACTATATGCGTTGCCATGGTAACGCGATAGCAATCTCTCGCAAATATTTTCATGGTTTATTTTGTGTTCCTATTAAAACAGTTAATTCTACGTTATTTTTGTTTCCAATTTTTAATTATACGTGGTACGTTTATATCGCAAACATTTCTAAAGTTTATTTTGTGTCGCTATTCAAAAAGTTTAGTAGTAATAATATTCATCCAATAAGATAGTCAAAGGAATTAATCCATACTGCCAATTCTGAAGTAGTTAATATAGGTAGTTTTTTTCTATATCCAAGATAATGTAAAGGTATAAGCGCCAAATCCTCTATGTAATATTTCGTAAATTTTTATCTTCTTAATTTTCAAGACAATAGAATTCATGCTTCGCGGTATTATTTATCTTTCATTTCATTTATGCACAATAAACATATTACATAAAACTCTACCAATTTAACACAATATACAGATAAGTAAGACAAGATTATGAATAAAGGATAAAATCCACTACATGACAGACTAAAATCCCGCCAAAAACTCCTCAAAAACTTTATTCTACGTTAGTTTTGTACCCAATTTTTGATTTGTGATATATTACGTATAATAAAAGTAAAGTGAGTGTATTTTATATTAAAAATATTCGTGATGCTACAAATATCAACATTTTTTTTAATTCTGTGGATATGTCTGTTTTTTTTTTTTTTATTTGTTACGGGTAATCTCCGAAACGGCTGGACCTATTTGAACGGTTTCTTTTTTCTTAGAAATGACTACGCTATTGATTTAGCAAGGTCTTAATAGCTTCATCGGACTACAAGTATTATTTGAACGGGAATTTTACGGACAAATAAGTAACTAATTAGCTGTTTTATTTTAAACTAGCGGGTTCAGCAGACGTTGCCCGCCCTGATAATAAGACAAACTATACCTATACCTTGTCCAATAATCATTTTATATATTGGTGAAAACGGCATGAAGATGCGTTCTTTAGTTTTTGATCTTATCGCGAACAGACATATAGACAGGCGTGGAACAGGACTTTTTCTTACACTATGTAGTGATAAGCTGTTATCCGTGCCTTCGTCCATGTGAAATTAATCAAAAATATGTTGTTCACTGTAAACATACACGAGCTGTACTGGACTCCAAGATTTTTTTATACCAAAAGGCAGCAAACAGGCTGACGGCCCACCTGATGGTAAGTGGTTAACGTCGCCTATGAACAACTGTAACACCAAGGGTATCGCTGTTGTAATTGAAAGTCATATGTTTATATGTGATTTAAATTATAGCAAGGTATGATAATAACTTAATTATATCGACACTATGGACATATTTTATCTATATAATAAAAGATTTAACACATATTGTTCGAAAATGTATAGCTTAATATTTTCATTACTTTTTTATATAGTGTAAGTGGGCACTAAGGACCATATATAGCAGTTTAAAGTTTCAGTTATGTGGCTGATGATAAATCTCTTCCCATTCGTTTCACTATTCGTATTCACATATATAATGTACAAGTACATGTTACCTGTTACAGTAGATGATGTGCGTGTGATACTTACAAATATTTTTGAAAGAGTATTATTGTAATTTACACTAGATATGTGATCAAAATTTTACATTTATTTAATATATTTAAAAAAAAA
>JACEII010000006.1:2857306-2881260 GCA_014332785.1 Antheraea mylitta
TATTTTTTTTTTTTTTTTTATGTATGATCACGCATAACTTTTTACAGTATAGTCCGATTTTAATAATTCTTTTTTTATTGGAAAGGGTATACTCCGAAGTTGGTCCCATTTAAATTTGGGAAAAAAAATTCAACCCTAAGGGTATGAAAATCAAGAATGATTGATTATTCACGCACTGATTATGTCTATGACCGCGCATATCTCTAGACAGAATAGTCCGAGTTGAATTATTATCCTTTGATTTGAAAGAGTATACCCAGAAGTAGGTCCCATATACATGTAAACATAAAAAAATCAACCCCAAGGGTAGGAAAACGGGGTATGATTTATAATTCAGCTTCTGAGTTGTGTATTACACTTACAGTATAGTCCGATTTTAATAATTCTTTTTTTTTATTGGAAAGGGTATACTCCGAAGTTGGTCCCATTTAAATTTGGGAAAAAAATTTCAACCCTAATAGTATGAAAATCGACAATGATTGATTATTCACGCACTGATTATGTCTATGACCGCGCATACCTTTAGACAGAATAGTCCGAATTAAATTATTATCTTTTGATTTGAAAGAGTATACCCAGAAGTTGATCCCATATACATGTAAACATGAAAATAGCAACCCCAAGGGTAAGAAAACCGGGCATGATTTATAATTCAGCTTCTGAGTTGTGTATTACAAATAAATTAAGCTTGTAGTAATTAGTAAGATCATAGCCACACAAAATTATAAAATAAAAACTTTTTAACAAAAAATTAAACCGCCGAAAAAACTGAAAAGCAAAAAATAATAAACCTTTTACTTTATTCATCTTAATAACTAAGTTCTTAAACTAATGTAAGTATACCTAAGAAATTTTGAGTCGGCGCCAAACAACCAATGAACAAAGATCATTAGATTACTTAAATTCACAAAAAAAACAAATCAAATTAAAAACACAATGTGAGATCTCCAGCGGTAACGTGTGTGCCCGTTCGGGTTGCTTCGTAAGCATTCGGCATGCAAGGGGTGTGTCACGCTGCGCCGCCGCCGCGCATCACGCTTTACGTAATTAATTAATTTGCTTGATTGGCGCCGACTTAAAATTTCTTAGGTATACTTACATTAGTTTAAGAACTTAGTTATTAAGATGAATAAAGTAAAAGGTTTATTATTTTTTGCTTTTCAGTTTTTTCGGCGGTTTAATTTTTTGTTAAAAAGTTTTTTTAGTTATAATATCATAGACTAAAATTAATTTAAAGGAATATCGGTGCAAATATAAATGAAAACACTGACTTTTGAAAAGTTTGAGTTGGAAGCCTTTTATAAAAAAACATTGATCTTCGCCTCAAAGTAAGAAAAATGTATAAAACTTTAAGTCGTTAATTTCCAACAAACATCACAAATAAAAAAACATTCCTGAATTCTATTATTAATTATAGTAACTAGCTGGTACCTGTGAATTTGTTTCCATGAAAAAGGTTTTGTTGTTTTATGCTTATCAGTTCCATTATCGAAAAAATTATGGGCTGGCTTTAATTTTGTAAATTGTTATTTTTTCAATAGTACTTCTATTAGAATTTCATCGATTTTTCTTCATAATTTTTTCTATATGTGTACATATGTACAGGTTACACTCATAAAGATAAAACAAAAGAGGCCTAGTGTGCAATTTAAACTGAATCCACCACTGCCTTCAAATACCACGGCAAAATGCTCTAGCCTATTTTAAAATATGTAGATTAGTTTAACCCGATGCAATAATGTTCGTGCCCCTCGGGTGTATCCTACACTGTTATCGATATTTTCAAAATAACGTTTTTTTCTTCGTGATAGTTCTAACGAAAATATAACTAAAGCAAACACATATAAGCCTATTTTAGGAAGAGTATTAGGTACCTTTCGCGCGACACTGTGACACAAAATCTTACATCACTGCGACAACATTACACATATCACCTCCACACGTGCACGCATACATCTTACACATGAATGTGGAAGGGTCTTATTTTATTCCCTTATCAAACTGAAATAGTTTAGAAAATTATCCGATACGAAATATATGTAAGAGTTGTTGAATACATACCTCACTTGGTACACATATATGTTTCAACAATTCATATATGTATATATAAATAGTTACCTTAGCTTAGGTTAGCTCAGATAGGTCGCGAATTAACGACACATTGGCACTGAGGGTGATCCGGGCATAACGCACGGTGTCTTCGACGGTGGCCTTTACGCTTGCCAGCTCCCTGCCCTGGGTGCTGGAGGCAGGAGTGCTCGGCGCCGTGTACGAATTCACAGCGGCGAGGAAACGCGTTGGGGAGCCTCCGGCTCCCAGGGAAATTGAGACATAACCCACTCTCTCCCCCGGGAGCGTGGGTATCCATAAAGGATTATCCCACTTTAAAAAAAAAAGATAAGTCGCGAATTGCATGTATCAGACAACAGCCCAAACCGAGGTGTGCCATGTACCCTTGAGCCAGTTGCCAAATAAAATCGGCTGAGTGCCTTAAACGCTCGCCTTAGTAGTTCGGTGAAGCTGCTAAGACCTTGCTAGGTCAATAGCGTAGTCAGATCGAAAAAAAAATAGCACGTACCTACTGTACGCAAGATGATAACATAAAATGGTTATTGTTAATCAAGTGGGAAATTATATCATATTATAGTATCTTCTAGTAACTCAATTGTTTCAATAACATGGTTAGGCCCCCCGTAACAATTTTTCGAAGAGTTTTTCTGATATTTCAAGAAGAATATTTCGTGTAATTATTTTTATTCCACTTATGTACGTGTAGAAGTAGGTGGTAGAGCCACGTTGAAGCTATTACTGGTTTCAGCATGAATGGGTCGGCACGCCCGGGGTAGTACCACCGCACCCACAGAAACACCCACGTGAAGTAACTGTGCTTTGTTGCGTTTCGTTCCCGTCAGTGAGAGCGTTGGAGGCTCACCCCCCCTCCTTCTTCCCTCAATCACATGCTGGCAACGCACTTTCGACTCCCCTGCTGTTGCTAGTGTCTGTGGACAGCGGTGATCATTTAACATCAGGTGACCCCCGCCTGTTCGTTTACCCCATATGATATAAAAAAATAAAATATACAATAATAAAATTATCTTAAACAAAATGCTCGCAATATTCAACAATATGGGTCAAATAATGCAAATTTACGTATTTTCATTGTTTGCCTGTGTTAAAAAAGAGATGTACACCAATTATAACCATCGAAAATGCGTTTTATACACTCTGAAAATGTACTTAGCGTCGTGCTCCAACGTGACTAAATATTTTTGTTGAAGTCATATATATATCAGCCTTTTTAAAATTCGTAATGTATGTTGTGACGACTATGTATAATCGACCTCAATAGACATATCAGTGAGGCTTCGGCTGTCGAACCTTGAAAAGAATTTATTATCCCTTAGGATATAATCAGGATAAAAAAATCACGACATTTAATTAAATAAACGTTATTTTCATGTCAATTATATATCTAATACTTAATTACTTTATCTATATACTAGTCTATATTAATATTATAAAGAGGTAAAGTTTGTGAGTTTGCGAGTTTATGAAGTTGTAGAGAATAATCTCAGTAACTACTGATCCGATTTGTAAAATTCTTTCAGTGTTATATGGTTCATTCGTGGAGAAAGGTATAGGCTATATATCGTCACGCTAAGAATAATAGGAAGCGGAGCACCAATGAAGAATGTTTTAAAATCGAGATTTTCTTCCACTTGAGAGCTTCCGCTGCGTGTTAGTGTTAGCCCAACGTAACTATTCCACGTGAACGAAGTCACGGGCAGAGGTTAGTATAACGTATAATTATAATATGTATATATATATATTAGGGTGATTCAAAAAAACAAAAGTATTTTTTTTCTTTTCTCCAGCATGCTTATAAGTTCAATTTACATGTAAGGAGATCCCAGTTAAAATTTGAGCGCTTAATATTAATATTAAGGACATCCGCATCGCACTTCTTTATTTTCCATAAGAATAACATAGAAAAATATTCGTTTGTACCTTCTGATTTTTATTGCTTGCCCATCATTAGTCATAAAAAAAATCCCTGTACATATTTTTGTAGAGAATTGAACGCTCTACAAAAAAGGTCTCTTACAATTTTTCAAAAACCTTAACCGCTTAAAAGTTATTCGAGGTCAAAGCTCAATATACTGAAAATTTGACCATTTGTAATGCATTATCGAGAAACTAACTTTATTATAACTCTTATGATGAAATAATAAGATATAAACTCAAAATTATCAAATACTTATGTAAAAAAACTAATATTAATATCTAAAGGGTAATATCTAAAGCAATTTTAAAAATACTTTTAGCAATATAAATTATATGTTTCTGTGAGTGTCATAGGTTATATATTAACCCGAAAAATGTAAATAATTTTTTGTGCTAGTCGGATTTGCAAACTCGGAGAAAAAACGGTCGAACGAAAATATTTCTTACGAATGCTGCCTTAATGATGAAAGATATATGATTCAGTTCTAGAAAAAAGTTGTAGAGCTTAATAATGCCTACAAAAATGTCATCGACAGCATATGTCTAACTTTTATATTTAAATCACAAAAAGTGTTTTTATATAAATGTGTACCGCCCAACGAAGTGGGCACGTGTCAGCTAGTTAAGATATAAAGGAACTTAAAAACCCTATTATAACTGTTATTTATGGAATACCTAAACTAAAATAAATAATAGAAATTGAGATATACACGTTGGTATTTCGTAAGGAAAATGTTTAACTAAGCTGTGAATTGGCAAAAACATTCAGTAGGTATGCAGCACATTCCGAGTGTGGCGACAGCGATAAATTTTCATCACATAATTAGGGTAAAGAAAGACAAATGACTCTCTTGGACCGAATCCTTGTCCACTGTCAGCCTTCCATTATTGTGTTCGTCATTAATATAGGTGAACATAAAAGGTTTATTGTATACGGACTTACTATGATCTGGTTTAGTATACATTTTGTCGCTTGATTTTTTTTTTTATATTATCCCAGGAAAGCAACAAAACATATATTCTAAATTTATTACATTAAATTAGTATATATTATTTTATTGATATATATTTCATGTATTTTTTAAATGTAATCGCCTTAGAAAAATATGTGATTCAAAGTTAAACAATAATTGTAATAATATATTGAAGTGAAACTTTTTACGGCATGGCAGGGAAAAATATGGGTACTTATTGAAATTACCGTTGCTATAGTAACTATTAATATGTTAATCTTTATGACGGTTACATGGTAAGTATACGTTTAAAAATAGTTTTAAAATGTGAGTTAGAGTACGTCGGTGTTATTACAAAAAATTAAATACGTATTAAACACTTGCTTTAAAAAGGTTTCGTACTAAAAAACACCGCGCTCGCCCTAGGAAACTTCGCGTTATTCTTTTTTCGCAAGTGTAAGCTAACCTAACCAAAGCGAGACAAAGGAGCAAGATGGCGAACATTCAGTTAGCACAGTGCATTTAAAACGATACATTTTTAAAAGCAAGTATTTAATACGTATTTAACTTTTTGTGACAAAACAGAGTATTTTTACGGGTCAGAATGGTTATTTTTGATCTTTTGTTGTGTTTTGGGGAAAACATATTTTTTGTTTTGAAATTTTTTATGTAAATAATGAATATTATATTAAAAGAATATAACAATAATGAAAATGTATTCATTTGAAACAAAATTCAACGCAGTTCAAAACTGTTCACCAAATGAGTACATATTAACATAATTGGGAATCTGTACAATAATGTAATGAAACCATGAAAATAGTATCTTTTGTTTCTACCCTACGAATGCAATAGACATGAATTGGACGTTAAACTGTTTTAACTATATATCTGATGTACAGATTTACCCAACCTTTGAACATGCTTAATCTATGAATGTTGTTTGTATATAACAAATTGTATGTACGTAGAGACCATATTGTATGTGCGCCACTCCTTTTTTTACACGCGCAACAAGTCACACATTATTTGATGTGAAATGCATTCGCTTTATGATTCCATTCCCATGTCTGTGTGCATGTACTCCATGCATCTATGTACCACACTTCAATACGAATCGTTACTGGGACGATAAAGGTGTGTGGACCATTTTTTAGCCTTTATTAATATTATTTTTGAGGTTGGTTTTTAGCGACGCAGTGAACCTTTGTCACAAAGATATGGGGCTAGCATAACACTATCGGGTTTAGCATGATCTTCAAGTGTGTTTTTTTTCTTCTGTCCTGCAGACTCCTGGTCTGCACCTTTTTTTCCTTTCGCTTTTTTTATAGTGTGCGTGAAAATCGTATCTGTGAGCAATTATTGGATTTTTTTTTTTATTGTAGAACCGCAAAGTGACTGTACTATGCCTGATGGTAAGCACAGTACAATCCAAATAATAGCGACCACTGATTGACACACTGTCCATCGCCGGTCGCCACTATCATGCCGGCCTGTAATAAGCTGGATATGCACAGGCTGATCCCGAAACGCGACCCGTAGAAGCGAATCACTATTACGGGCTTTTTCGCCATATACATGGTGGTTGCAACCCAGTCGGGCTGTAAAAAAACCCTACCACCCCGCTAGCGCCATTGCCTCGTTTGTTATTCAGCAGGGTGCACCACGTGCAGGTGAGGTTGGCTTGGGTGTCTCAAGTCTTATGATGTTATTAGACACCACTTACACCCCATATTTATTTTTGTGACTTCATTTAATTGTTTACTATTTTAGAACGTATTTTTATGACGTTATTGCCTTTACGGCGGTTTCATTTTTGTCCTTTATGGTCATCTTTAGGTTAGGTCATGTGTATGTTACATCGTATCAAGTTGCTCCATTGCAGGCGATCTTTTTGCGGCAAATCGCCCGAAAAGTGGCTGATACATAACTTAATGATTGCTTAATAGTTATTGCATATATCTTATTTCGAGTTTCAACAATTTCTATGACTTTCTTTTGCTTGTGGTTCAGCATTTACAAAATATTTTACTGATGCACACTTAACGTCTCACAGCTGGTACACAAAATTGAGTTCATATTTTTGGATTATGCAGTCATTTCAAATAGTCTCACGTCGCTTGCGTCCTTGTAAAAACAACTTCAAGATTTAACTGTAAGGTTGAATTTGCAAAATTATAAGTTTATCGCATAACTATAACCACGTATGTATGTATATTTGGGAGCTTTTGCGGCTGGTTTTGAGCGCTACTTTTGTTCGAGACTGTGGGTCTTGGGGTTTTATATGTCGATGGGTGTAAATTACAATAATCTAAAATGGCCATAAGATATCTTCACTTAACCAGCAAATATATTCTGGTTAATTACTCACAAAAATATTGACTTTTCTCGTTGGACTCATTTTATAGATCCTAATATGTATTCACCATAATCAACCGTATGTTTTCATCGGGTGACCCGTCTCTTCGTTTGACCCCTATAATATAAAAAAAAAATGTCCAACAGCATCCTAATGGGTAGTATTTTGAAAGATAATTTATGGGTGGTATAGCTACGCTGAAGCTATTACTGGTTTCAATATGAATGGGTCGGCTCTCCCGGGGCAGTACCACTCTCTCACAGAAAACCGACGTGAAGTAATAGTGCCTGCATTGTTGCGTTTCGTTCGGTCAGTGAGAGCACCGGAAGCCCACCACCCCTTTCTCCTCCTCTTCCCAATACTCTCCCCTTCCCCGTCCCCTCCTCCATCGCTCCCCCCCAAACACAAACTGACAACGCACTTGCGACTCTACTGATGTAGCTAGTGTCCATGAACGGCGGCGATCTCTTAACATCAGGTAATCCACCTGTTCGTTTGCCTCTTAGGACATAAAAAAATGATAATTGTAAATCATCCTTCCATTGATTAATAAGCATCTTCATTGGTGCTCTGCTCCTGGTGGTTTTAGCGTGATGATATATAGCCTATAAGCATCCTCGATAAATGAGCTATATAACATTGAAAGAATTTTTCAAATCGGACCAGTATTCCTGAGATTAACCCCTACAACCTCACATCATCACAAATTTTACCACTTTTTAATAATATTAGTATAGATAAATACTTTACAGTATACTTCTAATATTGTCACTGTATGTAGAACGCGTGTTTCAACTATATTATACGTATAAGAAACCACTCATAATAAAAGAACACGAAATGGGTGAAAGGTTTTAGTGTTTTGAAAGTTTTACGATCGGGAAATAGCACGTATAATGTGTTTTTACCGCCATCAGGAAGGTCCGCCACGGAACGTGCCTACTTCTATATATCGAATGTGGTCAACCTAATGAGTCTACTCGTCACTAGTGTATGTATTATGAATTAATTATTGATTTTTTTTTATTTATTACGTATTCCAGAGTAAAAATAATGATTCAAGATACACGAATTCATTCATTCTGTCTAAATAAAATGATAAAGGTCTGCCATTGTGCGTGCATCACACAAAAACTAGTACATAAATAGAAGGATAATACTTTATTGATAAAAACAGCTTTGAAAATAAATAATTATTTTTTATTAACAAAGTAAAAGACAATAAGGGTTACTGCTTGTTATCTTTAGGAGATAGAACTTCCAGGACTTTTATTTATGTAATATACTTCGCTGATGTATTTCATAAAGTTTGGTCATCCTTAGAAATGTAAGCAACCGAAGAATATGTTAAAGTTTGTTTATAATAACATCGACTGTTCTCTATTTTTAACCGGCTTCAAAAAAAGGAGGAGGTTATCAATTCGACTGTATGTTTTTTTTATGTTTGTTACCTCATAACTTTGGACTGGCTGAACCGATTTTGATGATTCTTTTTTATTTGAAAGCTAGTGCTTGCCGTGTGGTCTTATGTTTTATTTTGGTCCAGTTCTGTCAATGGCATCCAGTGCAAAACCGTATAAGTGTTAAATTTGCATTAAGTGTGTATACGACAAATAGACGAATAACCCAGTATCATACGAACCGATTTCGATGATTCATTTTTTATTGTAAAGGATGTTCTTCAAGGGTAGTTTGAAGAGAGTTTGGCTAGGATCTGATTATGGGATCCGTGAAAAAGTAACACAACTTTCAAGAAACAAGCCCACTCCTTTCTTAAGGGCCGGCAACGCATCTGTGATTCCTCTCGTGTCGCTTGTGTCCATGGGTGACGGTGACTACTTACCATCAGGTGACCCGCATGTTTTAGTAAAATATATTTATATACACTAAAAATGAAAAAATAAAGTAAATTAAAAAAAAAAAGTATTAACCGACTTCAATACATCACTTGGTAAAACACATATTCATATGTTTTATTTAAATTGGTTAATTTGATAAACCATTTATTTTCCGGGTTTTAGTGCCTTATTTTTATGCCTCTGATTAATATTAAAGTCGGTTAATACTTTTTTTTTTTTGAAAATTTACTTTTCTATCTAAAATGTACCACATATTATATAAACTTTCCGGAATATATTCTCTAAATTATACTAGAACTCTTATTAACTTACGTTACCTAGTTTAAAATAATTAATTTAACACTAACGAGGAAAGTGACTTTGTTTCGTAATATTTATTGATATTCAATTAAATGTTCACAATTATATGAAAATTAACAATCTGTATTAAAACATGTATAAAAATCATCATTAAAAGTTAATTCGCTTTGAATCTCTTTGTATAGACAAAATCCTTGGAAGACTTCAGTAGTCTGGAGTTCATTTTAATAATAATGTACAGTCGACTTGTTCACGCGAAACCTCTCTCTTACTCTTTAAAGGAATTCTCTACCTTTGAGTAATTGTAATATGAAATGTACCTAAATTTCTGAGGCATGTAATTTCTGAATATTAGTGCTTATTGCGTAAATATTAACTCAAAACCCTTAGTGATATATACGAAACCTATAAAACTATGGTTCCTCTATAGTTAAACTATCTTTTGGTCACGGTTTCGCTTGCGTACATGTAGATTTAATCTATCTCCCGAGAACAGAGTACATTTTTTATGTTTTAAATGCACCCTACACACTACTTTTCTGTCCTGGTATTGTCTGACACTCCTGGTAAACACAGACTGACTTTGAACAAGGATAAAGTTAGTAAATTGACAAACACACAGCCAGGAAAAATATAATATATATATTTTTTATATCATAGGAGGCAAATGAACAGGTGGGTCATCTGATGTTAAGTGATTACTACGCTCCATAGATAATTGCAACCCCAGATGTGAAGTAAGTGCGTTGCCAGCCTGTCTAGGAGACGGAGGAGGAGAGGAGAGATGAAAGAGGAGAGGTGGCTATCCGGCGCTCTCAGTGACCGAACGAAACGCAACAATGCAAGCACTGTTACTTCACGTCTGTTTTCTGTGAGAGGGTGGTACTACCCTGGACCAGCCGACTCATTTATGCTGAAACCAATAATAGCTTCAGTGTGACTCTACCACCTACAAAATAATAAATTTATATATGGATATATTTACTTAAAGTACTTATTAAATGGATTTGATATAAAATAACGTTTGAAAATTATTGCTGGCGTTCTAAGCAACAACAAATTGCCTCAACTGTCCAATCCACATGACAATAGCATAAAGGATGCAATAACGTGGATCCCATAGGATTGTTGCTTACAAGCACTGTCAGTAGCTATATAACAAAACCTCAACGCGGCTACAACTGTAGACCTTTGTATTCAGGGTACGCCGTAGGGATACTGCGGATTGAGATAAGCACACCTGAAAGGTGGCGTACACTGCTTTGCCTGTTAATATAATACAGGAAACATGTTTTAGTAAACATTTATCAATTTTCTATTTGCATTTACTCTGCAAGCAGCATAGGGGAACACCGAATTACCGATAACATTTGGCAAAGTCGGTTGTGATAGTATGGTAATGTGAAGAGAAACATAGTTTACGTATCAGACTATGTAGGAAATGTAGTACTAAAACTCTCCATTCTTGGTTAAGAAAAAAAAAAAAACAATTTATTCAGTTTAGGTCTTAATAAGGCGCTTACGAACGTCTACAACTACCACCGGTTCGGAAAATAACCCAGTCATCGAGAAGAACCGGCACGAAACCCGATCGGGCACATTTTTTTAACATATATTTCCAATACATCATACAATAGCTTATAGTGGCTGCACAGAGAGGAGTCAATTCCAGATATCACTATTGTTCACATACTGATCTACTCTATAATATCATTTGACAGAAAACCCGCTCGGCGTGGCGCTTAAATTTACAGCCCGGCAAATCGGTAACATGTTTTGGGTTTTTATTGTAAAACCTAACACTATTAGCTAAAAAACGATTACTGATTTTGCTAAGTCTGAAACATGGGACGACCAGTTTATTACAGTTTCTAGTATTTACAATGTAAGAACCCCAGAAGCCCAATACAAATTGGAAAGGAGTATAGTAAAAGAATATAAAAGAGCGCAGAGTTTCTGAATGCGATTTCAGGGATAAAGCAAAGTGGAGAAGACAAGTATGGAAGGTTGACTCCACTACCATGTAAAGCAAATATTCAGGAAGAGAGAATCAGAAAGATATTGCAGTGACTCTAAAGAAAAAACATGAACATATACGACTTCCTTGATCAACGTGGTCGAAGATTATTTTTACACGTTTAGAAATTACTTGTTAAAAACATTTTTAATAAAATATGAACTATTTTTGACGAAAAACATTATCACAAAAAACTTCCAACAGCGTAGAAATAAGTCCCATTTGGTTGGTTTATATTAAAATCCGAACGTTGATGCATTTTTAGCACAGCTTTTAGTATAACAGCCGTTCTTTTGTACCAAAAATTCGTTAAAAAATATTAGTAATCAATATTGTCACTACAATTGCTTGTGTTATTCTATAAAAGACTCGAATTGAATCTTTGGCTTGCTAAAATTGAACACAATGAACACAATTGAAAACAAATGAACCTGAGATCATAAATAGCTGTTTTGTGTTTGTTGTATCAGCCATACATGTACATATATTAGATTGCAGTGTCTCTGCGAAATTTTAGTGTCAATTACCATTTTGATACTGTTAATAAGAACAGTGGATTTAACGCGTTTTGAGTCGACAAAAAAAATTTACTATGTGTAATAAGAAAAGGGAGAAAGAAAACTGATGAAACAAACTCTTCATAATGAAATAGGCCATATTAATTTATGTTTTCCTATGAGTTTCATCTGACAGATAATGAAAATTCAGGTAGATATGTTTGATAAATCCTTCCTGAAGCACTGAATACCGGTGGTTGTATTAAATAATGCTACTATGAAATGTAGAATTTCTTCTTCTTCTATTTTATTCTTGGTAACCAGTCTTCTAGTAGACTATGACTGCCATTGTCAAGTGAGTAACGATATTACAAGTTTCTTGATATTATTTCAATTAATTAACAAGATGGTGGCCATCTTGTTAGAACGTTCCTGGTTGTTTTTGTGGAAAGTCAGAATCCATGCTCCGTGGTATTATTTCCGATCCAATTCACTTGGGCACAATAACCAAATTATATTGCGTAAGCACCAGCAACATTACTCAATATAGAGCCAAATAATACAAGATTATGGATAAAATATAAATACCACTACATGGCATTCCAAGATCCCGCACAAAACTATGTAGAATTTCATTCTTACAACGTTGAATAAGTTGTCATTCAATTAATTTCACATTGTAACTAAGTGGCTACAATTTTTTTTTATAAATTGTTATTATTAGTTTAATGGACCCTTGTTGTCTTGTGGATGAATAAAATAATAATATTAATCAATTTAATCTGAGCCGTTTTATGAAAATCAATAGATGATTCACACTAATAAATGTAACTATGTGTATGTAACGCAAAATACTAAGGTACAATTTAGACAATGCTAAATATTATTTATTACGTGAAAATGATCTGAAATACAGACAAATCATTACATCTATACAGTATAATTAAATAAGAATTTATTATTTCAGAATCTCTTGATCGGTAACAGTGTACGCGAACCGAAAATGCTCACGTGTGCACGCCTACCGGAAACACGTATATCCCAAGATTGCAATACGATTGGGAAAGACATTAGATAATAACGTTTTCAAGTTAACTCCTAATCTATACGGGTGACGTTTTATAACCTGAGAAAAATTCATGTTAATATTCGTATGCTCATTTCATGATAAAAGTTTGATATTTTTAACAAAGGTAATAAGTTATTCATATTCCAGGATTTGTGGTACTGAACAATGTTTCGCTAAGGCAACATATAAATGAACAAATACAATACTTTAAAAACTACAATAACCGAATAATTATTTTTAATATAATTTTAAACAGAAAATCCTTCGCTTTTCTGAGTAAATGTAATGTGTTAGAGTGATTCTTCCAACGTTATTACATATTTGGTTCGTTATATGTACCTATTCCTTGAATTTAACACAATATTATGAAATATTTTTAGCTATAGCGACTATAGATTTAACGACGATATCACACAACACCTTTTTTTTAACGCGGGGTAAATCCCTTATGGATACCCACCCGCCTGGGGGAGAGGGTGGGTTATGTCCGACTCGCACGGACTAAAGCCCCACGGTGTACGTCTTCTGCTATGGTTGGGGCGGCACGAGATCTCTATAGACTTCATCGTGCCGCCCCAGCGGTGTTGCCCAGCAGCAAAAGTGCCGCCGCCGGGCCTTCGTCTTGTAAGGAGACAGCCGGGTACATACCGGCCGTCTCCTCGTCCGCCGGACCTGTGCAATGGGAAGATGGAGCCTCCGACCCACCTCCCCTAGGTCCGGCTACGCAGGCACAGCACCTGCTTTTAATAAGTTATGTTGTAACAGATACCTAGAAAATCCATATCAATATATATATAAGGTTTTTTCATGGGGCTTCACTCGCGTTAATGTGGTATTAATTAATCACCCAGTAACAGTAAATTTTTTCTAGTTGAGAGATAATCCTTTAAAAATTTTTGTAACATTCTAAATTGTTTGTTATTTCTTATTTTATATCCAATAAACAAGTATATTAAATTGATTGATTTCGTTACACTTAGCATATGTAATTTCACACTGTTTACCGATCATACATTTTTACTACAGCCATATGGAGGACTGGAAATTATTTTCTTATTTCATAAAACGTACTTGCTTTTGTAAAAATATTGATTCTGTTGGTATATTAAGTAAAAGGATAAGGATATTTTCAGTACCTCTGACAATATTCTATGATGATCACTTCAGGAGCTTTGGGATGAATGTGTAACAGGCAAACAAATTCACTTACACATTTATAATATTAGTAGTATTTGTCAAAGCATCTTGGCTGAACCCTGTTCGGGTGACGCTAGGAAGCTGTATGATCTGGTAATGATATCTCATCAGCGACTCTCATGATGGAGCTAGTAAGATTGGAGAACAATGGGGCTGGTATGTTCGGTGGACTAAAAGCCCCTTTAAACAAAGTAAAAGTAAATATATATATACACACATGTATATATATAATATAATAGTAGTATATAATATATAATAGTGAGTATTTAAAAATACAGTGTTTCAATGTAACCCGACATTTTTTTCGTTCCAAATAGTTTTCCTTTCAAGAGTCACAAAAGATACTTGGCTGTTCTCCACTTTTTAATGTACGTATCAAACTAACTTTTTCACATAATATTTTTTTCTTACTCGCCATATTAACAGTTTCAAATTGGCTTACGACTGATTAAATAGGTAGATACATGGCGTCTTTAATAACTAGGAACATTTTCTGGAAATACTGCAAACCAGGAGTAAAACACTTCTGTTTTTGCTAACTAATGATAACTATAACAAGGCAACTATTTATGATTTCAGGTGTCTATCTTAGAAAAATCAGTACTTTGTAGACAAGAAAATTTAGTTGGAGCTTTTTGTAAACTGATGACGTACATAATATTACTGTTATTATTTACTGAAATGTAAATTATTAACCTCTTCCATTGTAAAAGAGAATTGTTGTTGCAATATAAAGAGAGATGTTTTAAAGTAAACTAAGTAAATTGAAGTAATTTCCAAATTATAGGAATATATCCGTTGTACCGTACTCCATAGTAAATAGTTTGCACTATAGTATGTATTTTCATATGTGTAGAGAAGCACACAGGAAATAAAAAAAATCGCTTTAGTTGAATAAATTTGCATGTGATATCGAAGTAAGTAGGTGTGACAATTAAATATCTCTTCTGGTAGCGGTCTTGTAGTACGCAACACTCAAACATTGGACATAAATAGAAATATGATGAATTGAAATCTGTTTGTAAAATAAAATTTAAAAATGATATATCGTAAAGACATACGATATAGGTTTCACTTCTGTAATGCATGAAAACATTTAAATAAAAAAAAATACATCAAACAACCAACGCGGCGTTCTCAATTGGCCATCCATCCAAGTACAGACCGCGCTCGACGTTCCTTAAATTTGGTGATCGGACGAGAAACGGTGTTTTCAACACTCTACCTAACACAATGTTTACCCTACCATCCTTCGTCACACAAACAGATTTCTGATCACAATTACAAAGCCCATAAAGGGCCATAAAGCCCATAAGAAGAATCCCTCCAATATTATAGCTTAACTTCTTTAAGATACTATTATGTTGACCTAGTAAAAACAGATCTTTACAAAATTGTTATGTTACAATATTATACTTTAAGTATAAAGGACCAAAGGAAATTTAATAGTGTTGTAATTTCCTAAAGCTATGGTGTGTTTGTACCCCTAGATATTCTTCACCTTGATAAATAATAGAGCTTTGAACAAGGCTTAAGTTACCATTCACCAACTTAATTATTTTAAAATCCTGCTATTTTTATTATGATTTATAAACTCGTTAAAAGTCAATTTATTTTTTGGTGTTACTTATTATAACATTGTTAACATATATTAATAGTACCTGGGCGACCGAGCCTAGCTCGATTCTCTAAAAAAACATTTTTAAATGAAAATAAATTTGCAGGTTTGCCTTATAAAATTGTTTTTTTTTTACAAATAAATAAATAAGTATACATATTCTTTTTTTCATTGCCTGAAAAGTCAGTTAAAAAGTTTTCTATGAATAAAATCTAGCTAGATCGATTTATCCTGAATATATACAAATATATAAATATACAAGATTTGCTCGTTTAAAGGGTATATATATATATATATACTAAAATTATAAAGAGGTAAAGTTTGTGAGTTTGTGATCTTGTGAGTTTGTGACCTTGTGAGTTTGTGAAGTTGTAGTCTCAGGAACTACTGGTCCAATTCGAAAAAAAATCTTTCAATGTTGTATAGTTCATTTATTGAGGAAGGTTATAGACTATATATTATCATGCTATAACTAACAGGAGCGAAACATTAATGAAGAATATTTCTAAATCGGGATTTTTCCTCTTGCGAGCTTCCGCTGCATGTTAGCGTTAGCTCAAAGTAACTATTCCACGCGAATGAAGTCGCGAATAGAGGCTAGTTTTATATGAAACTACCTTTAATTTTACCTACATTTAAAACAATCTATTTGCATTATGTTAACTATTAATTTTAAAAGATTTTAAGCTACCTGACATTACACTAAGATAATTAGTAATGATGCAATTTCATATAAAGTAATCTTGGGTCATAGATCGTGTGACATGCTGTGAGCTAGCGGCGAGGTTAGACAGGATGCTACCCGACGAGAACCGTGCATACCAGAAAAGGGCCGATCTGTGAATGCCTACGAAAGCTAAGTATCACGCCGTAAGGCTCATTCGTATGGTCGGTCCTTTAGGGTTCTGTGTCTTATAAGGATATTGGTTAAGCTTATCTATTTATGATTACAGTAATTATAATTGAGATTAGTTACATTTTTTTGTATAATGATTTAAAATTAATCCATAACGTAATCTACAAGATTTTATCAAATATCAATAACTGAATTTAATAACGATTATACCTATTGTTTAATAAATATATTATGATATCACTTATAGAGTAAAAGTTTTAAGCAAGTAAATATGGACGGTGTTATTACAAAAAAGTTCAATACGTATTAAATACTTGCTTTAAAAAGGTTTCGTACTAAGTACACCGCGTTCGCCCGAGCCAAGTTCGCATTATCTTTTTTTTGCAAGTCTAACCTAACCTAATCAAAGCGAGACAAAAGAGCAAAATGGCGAACATTCAGCGAGCGCAATGCATTTAAAACGCAATCTTTTTAAAGCAAATATTCAATACATATTTAGCATTTTGTAGTAAAATCGATATTGTTTATCAATAAAATAACATAAAAAATATAATTACATTACATCTTCTTAGACAAAGTTTATTTGTAACGAAATGTATCAATTTATTAAATTAATTCACTACCAGACTCATAATAGAGCTCTATTGGAGAATATTACAAGACCACGTTATTACTTTATTATGTACAAATAGTCGATAAGCCCACAAGAGGTAGAACCGCAATAAATATATTTTCCAGTCCCCCCGGATCGTGCACAGGTTCCTGCGGCCAACTATTTTCTATCATCAGCGAGTCGGTACTATTGGAAAACTTTTTCGATCTACTGAATAGTGCGTTGTACGTGGGACATAAAGGATACAGATGTTCTACCTTTTGTTATGCCATACACAAAGCTTAGACACGCTAAACTGTTTTATTGTTTCACTTTGATATAGCTAAAGTTATCACTATTTGAGTTTCATTACATTTGGTCTATCGCCTCTGAATTCATATAGCAAGATATTATTTGTAACCTTCTAGGATATTCACTCGGACACCAGGTATGCCAAGGGATGTTGGAAGGCCACTGGTACGTTTTAAAGACACCAAGCGTTCTTTTTTGGGATAAGCTGTGGAAACTGGCAGGAGCTCGCTCAGAACAGAAACAGGTGGAAGCGGTGCGTTCATGAAGGCGTCGCGACCCACAATAAAACGTAGTTCAACCTACTTCGACAGAAACGCACTGAACTCCACCTGTCTTCACGTAATGATCAATCGGCTCCAGACTTAACATTCACTTCGCGATCCTGTGGGCGAGGTTGTCGCTCATGAATTAGATTATATAGCCATGAAGAGAAGTGTCCCCATAACACTACTTAAATCGCTTGGATTATATAGCTACGAAAAAAATGCCTCGATAACGCTACCTACATCTTCTGTAGACGTAAATGCCATTGATAATATAGGTTATATTGTTACTAGGATATTTACTCTAAATATGAAGATTAAAAAATGCATATTACAAATTTATATTTAAACTAGCTGTTACCCGCGGCTTTGCACGCGCTTTTTGAAATTAAGTAAATTTAAAATTGTTATTAGATGTGTAAATAACAATAATACTCTTTCAAAAATATTTGTAAATATGACACACACATCATCTACAGCAACAGGTAACATATACATTATATATGTGAATACTAATAGTGTATCGAATGGGATGTGATTTATAATCAGCCACATAGCTGGAACTTTAAACTACTATCTATATATCAGTGCTCACTTACACTATATAAGAAAGTAATGAAAATATTAAGCTATACATTACTGAACAATATGTGTTAAATCTTTTATTATATAAATATAATATGTCCACATTGTTGATATAATTAAGTTATTAATATACCTTGCTATAATTTAAATCACATATAAACATATGACTATCAATTATATTATTGAAAGACTTTATTTAATTCTTAGAGTCCAGAACAATATACGTCACACGCGCATGTTTACAATGAACAACATATTTTTGTTCAATTTCACACATACGAATACACGGATAACAGTTCACCACAACATAGTGTCAACAAAGTACTGTTCCACATCTCTCTATATATCTGTTCGGGATAAGATCAAAAACGCATCTTCATGCCGTTTTTACCGATATATAAAATGACTAACTCTTGGACAAGGTTTAGGTATAGTTTGTCTTATTATCAGGGCGGATATCGGCTGCTGAACCCGCTAGCTTAAAATAAAACAGCTAATAATTTAAAATTCCCGTTCAAATATTACTTGTAGTCCGTTGAAGCTGTTAAGACCTTGCTAGGTCAATAGCGTAGTCATTTCTAAGAAAAAAAAAACCGTTCAAATAGTTCCAGTCGTCTTGGAGATTACCCGGAACAAATAAACAAACAGACATATCGACAGAATTAAAAAAAATGTTGATTGTTGTAGCACCGCAAATATATGTATTCATCAAAAAGTATTTATTTTAATATTATATACACACACTTTATACTTATAATACGTAATATATCACAAACCAAAAATTGGGAACAAAACTAACGTAGAATAACCTTTTTGAGGAGTTTTTGGCGGGATTTCAGTCTGTCATGTAAGGGATTTTATATTTTATTCAAAATAATATAATACCACGGAGCATGAATTCTGTAATCTTGAAAATTAAGAAGATAAAAATTTACGAAATATTATACTATATATAATATTAAACTGGGTAGAGAATACATATGAACTACCTATATTGACAACTTCAGAATTGGCAGTATGGATTAATTCCTTCGCCTGTCTTGATGGCCGAATATTTTTACTACTAACCTTTTAGAATAGCAGCACGAGTTTTTGGCGGGATTTTAGTCTGTCATGTAGTGGATTTTATATTTTATTCATAATCTTGTGTTATTTGACTATATATTGTGTAAATTTGGTGGTGTTTTACGTAATATAGTTAGTTTATTATGCATAAGTGAAGTGAATGGAAAATAATAACACGGAGCATGAAATTCTGAGATGCCACAAAAACTCCCTGGAAGGTTCTAGCAAGGGATCCACCATCTTGTTAGAATATGGTTTCACACGATGCTTAATATTGGAATGATCACACGAAGTTTGTGATATTATTGACTACGTGAGAATGGCAGTAATAATCGGAACAAAAATAAAGTTAAAAAAAAAAAAATAGCAGCACAAAATAGACTTTAAAAATGTTTGCGATTGCAACGTACTACATATAATCAATAATTGGAATTAAAAATAACGTAGAATAAACTTTTGAACAAAACACAAAATAAACCCTAATAATATTTCCGATAGAATGTTATCATGTTACCATGGCAACGCAGATAATACTGACACTGACACGCAGCGGATGCTATAAAAATAGCCCGATTTTGAGACATTCTTCATTAGTGCTCCACTCCTATTGGTTTTAACGTAATGATATATAGCCTATAGCCATCCTCGATAAATGAGCTACCTAACACTAAAAGAAACTTTCAAATCGGACCGGTAGTTTTTGAGATTAGCACGTTCAACCAAACAAACAAACAAACTCTTCAGCTTTATAATATTAGTATAGATAGGCCAGTACATTTGTCCTCTGTGTCTCAACCGATTTTCTTTTTTTATCGTAACTATTAACGAGTCTTGGTGTTATCAATATAACATTTGTGGCGATAATTATTTTTCTTTACAACTGACGAGTCAAAGCCATAAGGTTCCATATAGTTATAGTACCTGAGCGACCGAGCCTAGCTCGGTTCTTCAAAAACATTTTTATATTAAAATATACTGTTAGGTTTATCGTATAAAATTAAATTTTTTCTTACAAAAAAAAAAAATATTTAAAAAAATCTCTTCTGCTGTCACTCAGATTCGAACTAGGGTTACATGGATTTTCTAAGCAACCGATTTCCATCTGAGCTATTTTTGTTTTAACAGCGCCAGCGAAATTTACCTCTATATTCTAGCTATATTTATTCATTGCCTGAAAATTTATTTTAAAAAGTTTTCAATGATTACAATCTAGCTAAATCAATTTATCGTCCCCGAAACTACCTATATACTAAGTTTCACGGAAATAGATAACGCTGTTTCCGAGATCCTGAATATATAAAAATATACAAGAATTGCTCGTTTAAAGGTATTAGATAGATAGATAAGGGGTTCTATCGTTATAGCTCAAGGACTCTTACATTAATGAATATACATTTTTCTACTCTTTGGTGAACAAAAAAAAACTCAACTGAATTGAAATTTAAAACATAATGAGTTATGGTCGGATTTCGGCCACTCCATGATTACAAGTATACATAAATTTGCTAAATAGGTATACTAAGGAGGAAAATGGAATCTTGCCTTATCAGTACGACAATGTAATGAAATAAAACGAGAACAAAATGATTAAATGTGGATCTGTCAATTCTGTCAATATTTTTTAAGATCGCCCCACAGATTTTTGTCTCTCTTTTTTTTATATCATTTAGGAGGCAAACGAACATACGGGTCACCTGTTGTTAAGCGATCAACGCCGGCCATAGACACCAGCAACCCCAGAGGAGTCGCAAGTCCGTTGCCAGTCTGTGTTTGGGAGAATGTAGAGAAAGGGAGAGGGGTTAGAGGAAAGGGGAAGGGAGTGGAGAGGGGAGGGCAGGGGAGGGGAGTGGAGGGGAGATGGGTCTCCGGCGCTCTCATTGACCGAACGAAACGCAACAATGCAAGCACTGTTACTTCACGTCGGTTTTCTGTGAGAGGGTGGTGCTACCCCAGAAGAACCGACCAATTCCTGCTGAAACCAATAATAGCTTCAGCGTGGCTCTACTACCTACTAATATACATCTCACACTGTTTGATTTGTGTTCTCAGATAATTGACTTAGCAGTTTCTTACAAAATAACATTTATTGTATAGAATAGATAGATATTTTAGTATTGCTAAGTCGCTTACTTTTTTGTAACAGTTTTTGTTTAAAAATGGTAGTCTACAGGTAATAGTTGTTCTTGAGAATTGAGTGGACATGGAAAAATATTTTTCCATTTCATCAAATTAATTTATATCTTTATTTACACGGTGTTACATTTATACCAATACTATGTACAAAAATGTTTACACATAAAATTAAAAACAATATATATATATATATATATATATATATATAATATATATATTATATATATATATATATATATATATATAATGTCTTATAGTATTCATAGTCCCCTCTATTTCTTTACCTGTATATTGTACCTAAGATATTACTATAGGTTCATAGCTCCAAAATAATAATTATATATTTTAATTATCTCTATCTTCACAGTTCACAAGTATTCATTCTGAGCGAAACTTGAATTTACATAAACTTTTGTGAAACACACAAAAATACGTATTTTTCAAAATACTTCATGGTCTTAAATCGAGAACACACGAAACCTCATCTCTCCAATAATTTACGAAAATAGCAAATCTTTCCACAATACGGGCATTACGGGTCGTAAAGTGAGATGTTTCATTCTGCAACCTTACCTTTAGGGAGCCCTATGTTCTTGGGAATGCCAAGTTAGTGGATGCCGCCGTTTTCAAACCCACTGGCGCAAATAACATTAGCATAGTTATCGAACGCGTCGGGATGAGACCCTGTAAAGGTCCCGTCGGGCCGGGACGGCTCTTAAACCCGCTTTTCCGATAATGACTATCGATGATTCCGCCCCGAATGCGGGCCCGAGCACAATATTATTACGTAGTTCGGCCGTTGTGGGGAATTGCAAGATATAACATGCGTATTCAGTTTTTAGTTGTGGAATTTCGGAAACTCTCGCCGATGTTCTGTCATTGGATTTTAATTTAAAATTGCAAATACATTGATATTATAATTTTACATCTATCTATACATGTAATAAAAGTGAGGTGTCTGTATGTAATATCAAAATAAAAAAAAATGACCGGGTATGAAGGTATAGTATTGACGAGAATTTAAATACACATAGCTGCACTTACAGCGGCTTACTTAGACTACTTTAAATAAGACTAGCTATTGACCGTGGCTTCGTATGCGATGCTATGTCCAAAACAGTTGGACCTATTTTCATGGGACTTTCACCAATAAATAGTAGATATCATAACAAGTAATTCAGTATATTTTAATTAAAAGGCTAGCTGTTAATTGTGGCTTCAACTGGAGTACTATCTCCAAAACGGTTATACAAATCTTCGCGAAGCTTTCATTGCAGATAGCTAACCTTATAAGAAGTAGTTCAAGCAATTTTAGTTTATATTAGCTATTAACCGTCGCTTTGCCCGCAGTACTATCTCTAAAATGGTTAGACCGATATCCACGAGACTTTAATTGGCAGATAGCTAACCTTATAAAAAGTAATTTAGGCAATTTTAGTTTATACTTGCTTTTAACCTTGCCTCCGCCCACAGTGCCTTCTCCTAAACGGTTAGACCGATTTTCACGAGACTTTCACTGGTAGACAGCAAACCTTACAAACAAAAATTAAGTATTTTATTTAAGATAAGCTATTAATCGCAACTTTGTTTGAAATCTAGCAAGATGTCAACCCATTCTTTATTTTTAATAATTATCAGCTTATTGTTTACAATTCGAAATTATAATTATTACTAACTTTTAACATAGAAGAGGTCTTCCTAAAAAGATCTTACACCATAAACATATTATGTAAAGAGTTCCACAATGCAGTTTCTGAAACAGACCAGTTTTTATTTTTCGTATAGACACAAAATCTTAATTATCGTAAGTGAGCACTAAGGTAGTTATATGATGGGTTAAAATTCCAAATATGTTGCTAATGGTAACCTCATAAGGGATGCTGTTAGTATTTATATATCTAATGTATACATTACATGTTATTGTAAGTGACGAGCGTGTCGTAGTTACAATTGTTTTAAAAAAATATTTCTACAATTGTACATGGTCTCACAATTTTATAATTCTTTAATACAAATTTAAAAAAAAAAACACGGCTGGAGCTGCGGGTAAAGCTAGTTTTTAATATGATTAAATTATTCATCTACCTTATATTCTTCTCAGTGGGCTCATCCTCTCATTGCACAGGTTCGGTGAACGAGGGAATGCAGCTGGTGTATACCCAGTCTGCTTCTCTATAGGTAGGAACCCGGTAATCATGGACCGTTGCCCCAACGACATGGTCTGTCGGTACACCGTGGGGTTTTAGTCCGTGCTAGTCGAACATAAGCCACTCT
>JACEII010000006.1:2892468-2944028 GCA_014332785.1 Antheraea mylitta
ACAAACAAACAAACAAACTCTTCAGCTTTATATATTAGTATAGATATAACTATTATTGTAACGTTTATTATTTTTTATGTTGAACTCACTTCATATGATGATTTAATAAAAAAATGAGCCAAATAATACTTTATATAATCAAAAAAGAATTTTGTTCATAAAAGTAATACATGACTTAGACCACCGCGGTTGCAATGTTGCAATTCAACCTCATGTAGCAACAAAAAAGAATTTAATTTCAAAAGCTAATGGTAGTATTAAAAACGTCTTTGTCTTGATCCATTTGATTGTATTGTGCGTTTATTACTTTTCCAAACGATGATACTGGGCATATCACTATTTCTCATAATGAACAGACTACATTTAATTTAATATCACCCAGAAATACCCATACCCATACCCACCCATGGTGTCGTGTAAAATTAATTGAAAATTTCTTTATTTTCGTAAAGTTATGTTTGCTTAAAATTTGAGAGCTTTACCACGTGATTTTTGTTTCAAATTTATAATTCATTTCAATTTTCATTTACATAGATTTTTTAAAATGTTTATATAATAATTAAAGATCATGGCAAATAACTAAGTAGCCATGATGAAAACCTTTTATTATAGAAGTATACCCTTTTTGGACAAAAGAACCCTAATAAAGTTCAAACCTTAACATATCAAATAACTATGGTCGAATGTCGACCACTGGGCGCCCACTAGTATATATAAATCTATACTAATATTATAAAGAGGTAAAGTTTCCCGGTGTTATTACAAAAAAGTTAAATACATATTGAATACTTGTTTTAAAAATGTTACGTTTTAAATGCACCGCGTTGGCTGAATGTTTGCCATCCTGCTATTTTGTCTCGCTTTGGTTAGGTTAGATTAGACCTCCGGAAAAAGGATAACGCGAAGTTGCCTCAGGCGAACGCGATGCATTTAGTACGAAATCTTTTTAAAGCAAGTATTTAATACGTATTTAACTTTTTTGTAAAAGCACCGATGATGTCGTTGATATTTTTGTAGGCATTATGAAGCTTTACAACTTTTCTCTAGATCTCAATAATATATCTCTCATCGTCCGTAAGAAACGTTTTCGTTCGGCAGTTTCTTCTCCGACTTACTTTGCAAATCCGACTACCACAAAAGAAGTCTTTATTTTTCGGATTAATCTATAGCCTATGATACTCACAAATAACGTGGCTTTCTATCTCTAAAAGTATTATAGAAATAAGTTTAGTAGTTCCAAAGATTACCCGCTACAACGTCACAAACTCACTAACTTTACCTCTTTATAATATTAGTATAGATAAAAGCTTATTTTGAATTATTTGTGCGGTATTATTGGACTACGATGGAAAACATACATTAAAATAATCAAAGGAATAATAGTTTCTATATAAAAGTTACGGAAATAAAACGTGAAAGGTAACAATGAGAACCAGTTACTAGTCGACGCGAAAGTCTTAATGTTAACTTTCTTGCACAATATAACTGTAGTATACATACTTTGCAAACTGCAGTTTTCCTTTTGTATGTGGTCTTTTTGAAATAACAGTGTCAAAATACATATTTCGCTTTTAATATGAAACATCTATAGGCGTGGGTAAACCTGATTGTTGGCTTAGCAACGTGGTGACGCAAAACACGAACTTTGCACTATTAACTAAATACTCAAAAACATTTGCAATACTATCTGTATAAACATAAGATTCAAATTATTTTTTCGCCGACTAGTTCTACAAATTTACGCGGCACACGCCGACGACCTAGCGCCCTGTGATAAATGCCGCCAAGCATACCACGACAGCCTGTAGCTCAATTTTTGTATATAATAAAAATAAATATTTATTTAATAAAATAAGTAAACAGTCATTATTTTATGGAACAAATTTATAATGTTTATCTTTGCATTATGCCATAGCTGATTCCTGTCGAAATCAATTATTTTATGCATATAACTTACACAAAACATTTCGATGTTTCACATCTACCACGCGTCCCGTGATTGCTCAATTTCTTTGTTGTTTAATTATTTCATGAAATTTCATATCTGAAGCTATTGTTGAATTCAGCATGAATCGGTCGGTTCACCCGGGGCAATACCACCCTCTCACAAAAATCAACGTGAACTAACAGCGCTTACATTGTTGCGTTTCGTACGGTCAGTGCGACCCATCTCCCTACCCTCCCCTCTTTCCTCTCTCCTCCTTCTTTCCCCTATTCTCCCCAAACACAAGCTAGTCGCGAGTAAAGTACTTGCGACACCTCTGGTGTTGCTAGTATCTATGGACGGCAGTGATCACCTAACATCAGGTGACCCACCAGTTCGTTTACCTCCTATGATATAAAAAAAATTAACACGCTCTGAGAAAACATAAAACATATCCGAAAGTATCATTAATCCAACAAAAAATGCTGTAAACGAGGAATAGCTCAAATCTACGTTAACGCGAGTAAAGCTGCGTGTGAAAGCTAGTTTTTGTATAATTTCAAACAAACTAATATTGGTTTACAGCTTGGCCGATTTATGCATAAATTCACAGTTCAGTGAACACAATAATATGCGGCCATGCTTTATAGCATTAAATTAGGGAAGTCTTGCGGCAATAATTAAAGCTCCTTGAGATAATCTGGGAGAACTGTGTTTGAGTGGCTCAGGCAACTTGTCTACAAGTTTAGGATAATACTGGCTTGTAAGAGCAGCTTCCCCAGCGTGAAACTACTGTTTTATCATTTGACTAACGATCCACTCGGGTTCACATGAGTACAATGTACAAATATAACGTTGTAATGTTTTAGCAGTTTAAAGACGTACGTACGATTCGGTCCATTGTTTAACACTTTAATATTTGCAGCTGGACGGATAAGCTTCGTAATTCTATGATGTGTGTATTTTTGAAGTAAAAACTTCTTTAGGCGCGTTTAGTAGGATTTATGAAAGGAGATAAATTTATAAATTCGCGTCATGACACGCTACGTCAGCATTACCGGCCGTGTTGTGTTTGCGCGGCATGCGTCATTATAGCGACGCGTATCTATAGGGGCCTGTGTTCATACTCTATTCTAAAAACGGTATATTTTTCATGCAGGCATTTTTGATATCATAGGAGGCAAACGAACAGATGGGTCACGTGATGTTAAGTGATCACCACCGTCCACAGACACATGCAACACCAGGGGACTCGCAAGTGCGTTGCCACTCTGCTTTGGGAGATGGGGAGGAGAAAGGGTAAGAGGGGGAAGGTGAGAAGTGGGCCTCCGGCGCTCTCACTGACCGAACGAAACGCAATGATGCAAGCATTGTTACTTCACGTCAGTTTTCTGTGAGAGGGTGGTACTACTCCGGGCGAGCCGACCTATTTTCATACTGAGGCCAGTAATAGCTACAGTGTGGTTGCCAAAGAAAACCATGGCTAGGTCGAGAGTTATTTCAAATTAGCTTCCAGTAACGTGAGTACGTGTATAATTTTTTTTTTAATACATATTTGATATGCAAACACAAGTCCTTTTAATTATATGTATAGGCATATACTGCTCATGATATGTGTATTTATATGGTTTTTAGCAATTGTATTATCTATCTATCTATGTATGTAATGCCTTTAAACGAGTAATTCATTATGTTATGTTATATATTCAGGATCTCGGAAACGACGTGAGCTAGTTCTGTGAAACTTAGTATGTAGGTGGTTTCGGGGACAATAAATCGATCTAGCTAGATTTCATTCCTAGAAAACTGTTTAAACTAAGTTTTCAGGCAATGAAAAAATATAGCTAGAATATAAGGGTAAATGTCACCGCCGCTGTCAAAACAAAAATAGCTCGGATGGAAATCGGTTGCTTCGAAACTCCGTCTAACCCCAGTTCGAATTCGAGTGACAGCAAAAGAGATATCTTAATATTTTTTTTTAATGATAACCTAACAGTTTATTTTGATTTAAAAATATTTTTAAAGAACCGAGCTTAGGTCGGTCTTCCAGGTACTTTATATGTTAAACGAAATGTCAACATTTGAAATGAATAAAATAAAGATAAAATCGTAATCATATTCGAAAAACTATTCACAATAAATAATACCTTATTTTATTGAATACCACCCTTTCACAGAAAGCCGACGTGAAGTAACAGTGCTTGCATTGTTGCGTTTCGTTCGGTCAGTGAGAGCGCCGGAGGCCCATCTCCCTTCCTCTTCCCTCCCCTCTCCATCCTTCAATCTCCTCACCCCATCCCCTTTCTTCCTAAACACAGGCTGGCAACGCACTTGCGCCTCCTCTGGTGTTGCTTGTGTCTATGGAGACGGTGATCGTTTAATATCAGGTGAACCGCCTGTTAGTTTGTCTCCTATATACCGTAAAAAAAAAACTACATAATTGGAACTAGAAAAATTATTAGTATTGTGCCTATTCCAACCGAATATTCATTCCCCTTTGTTCATAAACATATAATTTACCGTGCCTTATCAACCCAACCTATCATAACCATGATTGTAATTCTATAATCTCATTTTCCTTAAGTACCTTCCTTAGTTTAAGGCGGAATATTGAATTAGGTAATTTTATTTTTATAAGAAATTCAGATCACCTACCTCACGTAAAATATAACATTGACTTAGACAATTTTGAAGGTTTTCAGTAACGAAATATTGTAATACCGTTTTATCTAAATCTCTTTGTAGTAAATATTCTAAATATGCCGAGTTGATTGGGATATTATAATTATTGGATCATGATACTAGATATTATTAATTTATTTGAATTAGATTTTATCGAATTTAATTTATTCCTTTATCTCGATGAGTATTAGGCTATATTCTTGTATAGTAAGGTGAGGTATATATACTACACACATCAAAAAGTCTAAGCAACATGCGTGATTTTACAAATTTTACCATTTACATTAATTAATTTCTAAGTATTTACTCAAAGTGCGTAGGTAAGTAAACTTTTTTGTTATTAATGACATACTGGCTGGTTGTAAAAAAAAAATTTGATTATGTTTTGTTTTTTCATAAAATTCAAATGACTGCGAATTTGTTTAAATTTAAGTGCGTTTTAATTGCTACATTTAGTCTTGATTTTATAATTTTACCAACCATTTAAATAAAGTTAGCGACAAAATTGAATTGATAGATATTCTTTACGTCATGAAGCGAAGTCATTTGATGGCAGATGAAATGCAAAGAGCTGTAGGGATGTAGCAAGCGGGAAGTAATCAATCTCAGGTATCTCGACATTTTGACAGGAGAACCCGCTGAACAGCATCCAGACCGTAAAAGGAGTATAACCACTCGGCAAGACCGGTACATACAACTGACTACAAGACGCCAGCCGATGTTAACCGCTCGAGAGATAACTTTGAGGCTACAAATTTCAAGTGGTGTTGATGTAAGTCCTCAAACTGTACGAAATCGACTGCATGAGTACGGCCTACGAGCTCGACGCCCAATCAGGTGCCCACCGATACGTCACGGGAATCGCGCGCGTCGATATGAATGGTGTAGAGAACGCATAACATGAACCCAGGAACAATGGGATAAAAGTATGTTTTCCGATGAGTCGCGATTCGGGTTTAAGCCTGATACAAGAAGGGTGCGAGTGTATCGTCGGCCCGGAAATACTGAAAGGCTCAGGTGCGTTCAGGAAGTTCATCCATACAGCGGCTCAACAGTTATGTTATGGGCGGGTATTATGAAGATCAGGCGAACTGAGCTCCTTTTTGTAAATGGAGACCTTATGTCTACCCATTTGCACAAACCTTTGGCTCCGATTTTAGGTTAATGCATGACAATGCGCGTTCACATACAGCCCGGCGAACCAGTGAATACTTTGCAACGGAGAACATCCGTAGTATTGCCCTGGCCTGCACATTCGCCAGATCTCAACCCCATCGAGCACGCATGGGGCATGCTCCAGAGACGTGTTTTGAAGGACTTGGACAGAGTGACAACAACCCAACAGCTGTAAAATTTGCTACAATTCCATTGGGAGCGAATACCGCAAGATGACATAAACAGTCTCATTAATTCAAGAATAATCGTTGCCGACTAGTTCTGAATAGCAGCGGAGACCATACTTTTTATTAAATTGTTCTATTCTTTCACTATAAATACATTTTCTTTAGAAATTTCATTTTGTAAAAAAAAAGTTTAGTTTCTTATGTATCTTAGTTTCTACAGTATATTCTAATATTGTTCATTTCTGTTATCAAAAGAACTTATTGTCTTTATAAGTTAATATAATATAATATAATAAGCTGTTATTTTTACATCATAGAACCCTAAAGATATTATTTTCAAAATAAAATACAACGTTATAATGTGAAGAACCATCCTAAAATTTAAATTAGTACATGTTGCTTAGACTTTTTTTATGAGTGTACTAGATGCGTAGTTTGTCACCTACTGAAAAATAGTCCCGTGAAGCCTATAAGACCTTGTTAGGTCAATAGCGTAGTCAGTTCGAAAAAAAAAATGCTCTGAAAAAGATGATTATTGTTACAAAATAGATATAGTTGGCCAGTCGCTCAGGCAAGCCAATTTAATCATTTTGTTGTTACTGTTACTAATTATCCGGGCAGAGCTTCGTCTTACAATAGCTTCGTCATATAAGTGCCTGTAGATCAACGACCTCTTCCCTTTTATGTGCCAGACTGTGGAAGTCAAAGCAATTACTATTTACTCATATTTCTCGGAAATAATTTAATAATACAAAAATATTAATAACGATTAAATTATTGTTATTTAAGTAAATACAACAATTCTATATAATCGTTCTTATTTGTGTTTAAAGACTTGATGTAACTCTAATATGTTGGCGCTAGTGTCAATGTTCCGGTGGTGTTGTAGTCTCGCTTCTCGGAAGTGTCGTAGCGCTATCGGACGTAGTCAATAACATTATTTAATAAATTAATTTTAATAAGTATTTGTCCAGTGGTCAAATTTCGACCATAAAGAAAACTACCAAGATTCTGCGATTTATTTTGATTTCATTGCTTGTCTGAATGGTGGATGCTTTATTCATTTTTATTTACATTGTTATATGATATTAGTTTTCTTTATGAAAAATAGATACAACTATTTAAAATTAGGCAAGAAAAGTCAAACAATCTAAATAAAAGTACCGCTCATTTCATAAATGTTAAATAAACGTTATTCCCATAAAGTGCAGTTACATGATGAATCGTACATCAATCTAAAAAACTTAAAAAAAAAAAAAACAAGTGCGGTATATTGATATTAGAAATTAACAATAGAATAAGGTTATAAAAATTACGTACTAAGCTCTAGAGTAATACATTTTGACAGCCGATACCAACTGACAATTTTTTTTAATTCTATATTAATTGAAATGTAAATAATGACAACCTTTATAATTCAATTCCCTTAGTCTTTGCAACTTGATACATAAAATGATTTAAAATTAGGTACTATGAGTTCTAGTTCGCGATGTGAGGTATCTTTATGAGATGAAAAATTTTAATGTTTCAAAATAATATTACAATCTGAGAGTGGAATAGCCTACCAACTAGTATCATAACACGATTAAAAGTATCAGATTAACCATATTAGACAAAACATATTTATACATATCTATTTCTATCCGTACTTTTTCAATTTTCATAAAAAGACTTGGTACAAGTTTCTAGGAATAACTATAAAATACATTTAAATCATTTTTTAAAATGTCTGTTTGTTTGTATGAACGCGCTTCACTACTAAAGTACTAAGTTCACAAATAAACCTTACTAAGAAAATCATAAAGCACATCCTCGAAAGTAACTTAGTCTTTGTTTCATTAAAATAGGTCTACTTTATCAAAGGTTATTGTAATTTTAATAACGACGCAACTTAAGTATGAGGGAAAAGTAGATAATAATATTGAATCCATCTGGTCTAAGTCGCGAGCATAGCTAGTATAAAATAAACCCATAATGGAAATTATTTTTCAACCGTAAATCTCGATTGGAAATAGTATCAAATAAAGTTTTCATTCCCATATTCCGTTCCTCAATCCTACGATACATAACTAGATTTTATAAGCGGGAACGGATGTGTGATAGCCAATATTGTGAGCGTATTGATTGAACCGGATATCTGTACATTCTCCTTTAATTTAAATGTAGTTTATTTGATATTATTTCCACTCATGGTTCAATGTTTAAATATTTGCATTACGTTTATTTTATATTGATAGCCATGCGATTATCTGCTAATTCAGAGATAAAATATAGACTAATGACTTGGGAATATGCACTGGGTTCTCAGTAGGGACAACTCTTAACCCTTAAAATAAATGATTGTGCAAACATTTTTTTTTTATATCATAGGAGGCAAACAGAAAGGTGTGTCACCTGATGTTAAGTGATCACCACCGTCTATAGACACTTGCAACACCAGGGGAGACTCAAGTGCCAACTTTTTGCTCATTGCCAACTTGTCTTTAGTGGAAGGGAGAGTGCGAGGGGAGGTAACTGACCGAACGAAGCGCAACAATGCAAACACTATTACTTCACGTTGGTGTTTTTTTTTATATCAAAGGAGGCAAACGAATTGGTGAGTGACGTGATGTTAAGTGATCACCACCGTCCATAGACACTTGCGACATCTCGGAAGTCGCAGCCTGTATATGGGAGAGGGGGAGGGGAAGGAAAGGAAAAGAAGTAAAGAGGAAGGGAGGTGGGCCTCACGCGCTCTCACTGACCGAACGAAATACAACAATGCAAGCACTGTTAGTTCACGTCGGTTTTCTATGAGAGGGTGGTACTACCCCGGGCGAGCTGACCCATTCATACTGAAACCAGTAATAGCTTCAGCGTGGCTCTACCATCTACAATTACATCATCAATTCCTTGTTTAACATACGGTAATTGTGACAATGGTTTTTAGGACATAATTCTTGGTTTGAAAATTTAAAAACTTACAACCAAGTCGGGCGTATTAACATTAATAAATCAATATACAGAAAAATATTTATCAACATTGTTGATGTTCGATAAGTAATTGAGATATCGAGAAAGGGCATTTTTTTAATATTTGGAAACTTAACACAATAAATTTCTATACAAAGGTAAAGCTTAAAAACGCTATTCTGAAAAGTTCGTGTTCTTGACCTATCAAAAAGTTTTCGAATAAGCTTACATAAATAAGTTAAATACCTGTTCAAAATATTATGAAAACTTTCCTACGTCTATTTAATATAGCTTACCTTGAATTTGAAAGTAAACAGAAGTACAATGCTATTGAAATAACAGATGAAGTGAGCAATCTAAGGTAAAAAGTTTATAGAATAGCAATATAAATATGGGTGTTACTGTACAAGTAAAATATATTTCTGATCTTTGGTTTGATTTAGTTAAATTTTTTTTTTCTCTAGAATATTAGAATAGATTTATTAAATAAGATAGTACTTATTGTATCAGTTCATAAGCAACACTAGTTAAAATATATAGGACAATGAAAGCAATCCTATTCATACTAGTATCACAAAATTTCAAATAATTATTATATCATAGGAGCCAAACGAACAGTTGGGTCTTTTGTTTTTAAGTGATCACCACCGTCCATAGACACTAGCAACACCAAGGTCAACGCATTTCGTTGTAAGCCTGTATTTAGGGAGAAGAGGAAGGGGGAAGAGAGTGGGACATGGGCCTCCAGCGCTCTCACTCACCGAACGAAACGCAACAATGCAAGCACTGTTGTTATTTCACGTCAGTTTTCTGTGGGTCGAGTAATACTATCCCGGGCGAGCTACATCGACCAATTCATGCTGAAACCAGTAATAACTTCGGCGTGGCTCTACCACTACCAAATTCTTTATAGGTTAATGGAGTATAACTTCTAACTAATAATACGGTAAAAATTAATTTAGCCCTAATGCAAGTTACGATATTTCCGCCTCTCCCTTAGTCTAAAGCAATAGGCATGTTTCGTGTTTTGCAGTATTCACTTCATCGTATTCGATTCTTCTCGATCGTAACAATCGACTTAACATCGAGTTACAAAGGTAGAAGTCGCAAACGTCATTTGTACCTACAAACAAGAAGGTCACTGTAAAAGTCAACGGAGTGGAACAGTTTAGTAAGTCCTCATCAAATTTTGAGCGGAGTCACGCGGTTACCTAGTCAAAGAGACACTTTGATAACATTCGGTGCCGACGAACCGTGCATTTAATTTGAATAAATCAAATTCCCTCTAATTCGGGATAATATATTGGAACTACTGTAGATATATTTTGACATAAAATGTTACAATATATTTAGTATGTACTTTCCATATTTTATGCGATTATAAAGGACTCTGTTAACATATTTTATACACGAGTTCAGTAACAAAGCAGTCCAATTATATAAATAAGACGAATGTTTGTTTTATTAATTAAATTTTTATCGTACACCGTTGATTTAGGTAGCCATATTGCTAACAGCAAATTCTTCTAAGCAATTTTTGGATGAATATTTTCCAAAGACAAATATGACATGAATTAAAACATATACACTATAACATAAATATAAAATAATATATATATATATACACTATATATTAATACATAAATATGAAACAAAACAAACTATAGTAAAAATACTTTCATTTTTAATATTGATTAGAAACCTTTGTGGATCTAATCACTACACATTATAAAATAATATTCTCTGACACGTCTATCTATCTGTTCTCGATAAATTTAAAAACTAGTTAATGGATTTTCATGCGGTTTTCGCCAGTAGATAAGGTGATTCATGAAGAAGGTCCAGGTAAGGGCGGGTAGCATCCACCAAACCCGCTAGATGTAATAAATCTTATTCGTGTATGATTATATAAAGAAAATAAGCTTCCTTTAAACGCCAGATGAAATTAAAAAATATAATTCCAATTTAAGTATAATATTACTGCATGATAATGCTTTTTCAAGCGATAAACAATTATAATAAAACGCATACGTGATATACTGACACCCGGGGACATACAGTGAACTCCCGTTAGAATAGAATCACGTAAAATATGATTTCGTCGAACGTGTGTCATGAAACAGCTGCAATTGAAGTGTGCTCTGCTGCTGTCACGAGTTGAAAGCCAGTGCGGTAATGATGCACTGCTGAAAACCAATTTTTATTCAATACTGTTCAGGAAAGAGCAAAATAAGTACGTATTGTAACATCACCATTGTAATTATCAACCCTAACTAGTCCCAAATATATACTGTTAGCACTCTCCGTATTACTAATGACCTACTATAGACTCTATCGAGGATGTTACTAATGACCTAAGACGCCATTGGTCGATGTTGTTTTAATGTCGAGTAGTTATAGTACAAACGGCCCATATTTTTTTTTTTTATTATATATGAGGCAAACGAACATGCGGGTCACCTGTTGTTAAGCGATCACCGCCGTCCATAGATACTAGTAACCCCAGAGCAGTCGCAAGTGCGTTGCCAGTCTGTGGTTGGAGGAATGGAGAGAAAGGAAAGGGGTAAGGGAGAGGAGAGGGGAGGGGAGATGGGTCTCCGGCGCTCTCACTGACCGATCTAAACGCAAAAATACAATCACTGTTACTTCACGTCGGTTTTCTGTGAGAGGGTGGTGCTACCCCGGACGAACCGACCCATTCATGCTGAAACCAATAATAGCTTCAGCGTGGCTCTACCACCTACCAAAGGGCCGGCTTATTTTCTCCAACTGACTATGATTTATAAGAAAAAAGTCAATTGCGTATTAAATACTTGCTTTAAAAAGGTTTCGTACTAAATATACTGCGCTCGCCCGAGGCAAGTTCGCGTTATACTTTTTTTCGCAAGTTTAACCAAACCTAATCAAAGCTGGATAAAATAGCAAGATGGCGAACATTCAGCGACCGCGATGCATTTAAAACGTAACCATTTTAAAGATAGTACTCAATACATATTTAATATGTGTAGGATTTTACCACAATCTCTCGAGATTTTGAATAATGTGGTCTAACATTGTAAACATGATAGATCTAGAGGAGACTGGCTGACATTTTTTTTTAAATTCCATACGGTCAAAGTCACTGGTAACTTTTGGCCTAAAGTAAATACAATTTATGTTACTCCTTGTAACATCGGCTATCTCTCAATGAAAGTGCTGTCAAAATAGGTCCATCCGCTTAAGTGTGTCTTAGTTTCAGTGTATATAAACCCTTTAATTTAAAATGTCTTGTCATCATTTATTAAAATTAACAAAATCAAACCTTAATCAGGTTGTCTATGTCTTAATCGATATGTATTTAAGTTTGCCAATATGTACGTGTGGAAAACATACAATAACTCGGTCTGAACACAAATCTTCGTTTTCGAATTATATTTTTTAATCGGTCACCTTCGTTTATGACTATCTGCCATCAGATAGCGCACATTGTATGCCTATATGATATTGGCCGAATTGTGTATTGCTCACACACGACGCCGTAAATTGAAGAAGATTAGCCATAAAAAATAGATTTTTTTTTAAGTACCGTAAATAATATTATATCTTCTCAATAAAAAAAAATACAATTACAGACATTTCAATTTTATTTATCTTTATATAATGTATGTATACCTCGAAAATAAAATCAATTTAGGCCATGAAAAGGCACTTATAAACGTCAAAGTACCACCGGTTCGGAATACAACCTAGTCATCGAGGAGAACCAGCAAGAAACTTGATCTGGTTTATCTTTTCATAATACATTCTTTTTGTATAATTACAACATAATAGACATACAAGGTTACATTTTTGGTGGATGAACAGAGAGAGCCCTCACTTGCAGACGTCGCCATCGTTCACATAATCTAACAACACAATCGTGACTTAACTATACTGAAGTTTCCCTTCCATTATAAGACAGACATCAAAAAGCTTTAACATTTAAAGAAATCCCTCTCCTCAAGAGAGATAAAAGCACAAACAAATTACAGTACGTGCCACATAAGACATTAAAATTGAAAACGCAAACCGAAACCTCGAACAAGCGCTAAAGTATTGGCAACATTAACTAAATTTCGCGACGCGTAAAGAAAATACTGTGGGGGAGCTAGAAAAAACAAGAGACTTCGTCCTGATTGAATTGTACAGCTGCTGGTAGGTAGTCCTTGACGAAATTATTTCTATTGGAACATTTTGTTCGGCGACAAAGTTAAATTGGATTTCTTATGGTGAAAGTGTCTCGTGAAAGTGCCAACGGAGCGGTTGCCTTTATACAGCCTGAGGTGTTTTAGCTGTATTATGACAATAGAAGATTTTATAGCCGGATGAACCTTTAACTTGGACTTATTAGCTTTTATTAACCACGTAATTTTTTCAATTTGAAAACTCTGAAATTCAATGTAACAAAGTTGTGATGCTACATTTTGTTTTATTTGTTATATCTCAAGGACAAAAAAGAAACGTAGGCTCTTTACAGGTTACTTGTTGTAATCTAGGTAATCTTAGTAGTCCGGTGAAGCTGTTAAGACCTTGCTGGGTCAATGGCGTAGACATTTCGAAAAAAAAAAGGTAATCTCATAAAATAAATTTCTCTCGTATCATATATAGACGGATTTTCTTCTAACTAAACACTGCCATAGGAGGCAAACGAACATGTAGGTCACCTGGTGTTAAGTGATCACCGCCGTCCATAGACACTAGCAACACCAGAAGAGTTGCAAGTGTGTTGTCAGCCTGTGTTTGGGGGGTAGGAGGTAGGATGCTAGGGTGGAAAGGGAGGAAGAAGGAGGAAGGAAAGGGAAGATGGGCCTCCGGCGCTCTCACAGATTGAACGAAACGCAACAATGCGAGCATTGTTACTTCGTCTGTTTTCTGTAAGAGAGTGGTACTACCCCGGACGAACCATATTCATGCTGAAACCAGTAATAACTTCAGCGTGGCTTTACCAACTACAAAATTAATAGAAAATAAATAGAATAATAAAAATTAATAGAAAAAAATGGATAACAGTAAAAATTAACTTCACGCTGAGTGTTATCTAATATACGAAAACATAAATAGTGTAATGAATACTTAAAATTAATACATGTACAATAAAACCTACTCACATATATACAAATTAATATATGCATAAAATTATATCACTATATTAAAGTAAAAAAATGTATATACACAAAAGAACTGATAGTCTAGAACTGAATATCTTATGTAGGTCTTTTTTTTTTCAAAATCCTAGGCTATTCAACCCTCTAGATTGTGTAGACATGAATTCAGCGAGGCAGCGTGGAGTTGAACTCGAAACTACTTACCATTTTTGCTAGTTCCATTCAAGGGCTGTACCGCCTAAGGCTTATACCGCGAACATCAAATCTCAGACATATGATTTCGACAAGCGAGGTATGTATGCTTGGTACACATAAATGTTTTAATAACTCATATAATTATGAATATGTAGCTTACCTTACATTTGCTCAGATAGGTCGCGAATTACTTCTATCATTTTTTTTTTTTTTAACATGGGGAAATCCCTTATGGATACCCACCCACCCGAGGAGAGGGTGGGTTATGTCCGGCTCGCACGGACTAAAACCCCACGGTGTACCGTCAGACCGTAATTGTTGGGGCGGCAAGGGATCGTACTCGCTACTCAACCTTGTAGAGCCGCCCCATCGGTCCGCCCGGCGGAAGGTGGCCGCTGGGCTCCTATCTATAGAGAGGCAGACTGGGTACATACCAGCTGCCTCCCCTCGCCCGCCGAACCTGTGCAATGAGGAGATGAGCCCCCCGGCCCATCCCCTCAGGTCCGGCTACAGTGGCAGGAGGAGTTGGGCAAAGCGCCGCCTCCTCCTGCCGGTCCTCTGTTGGCGGAGACGGCCACTCAGAGGATCCACCTCGCAGGCCCTCTCCGCCGCCTCTTTCTGCGAGATGACCTCTTCGCAGAAGGAGGCCATTGCTCGCCACGCCTGTTCGCTGCCGAGCATGGCGGAGACCACACTCGGCAGCGACAAATTCCTTCCTACCGCTGCCGTTAGAGCACGGCGCTGTCCCTCCCATGCAACACACTCGGAAAGCGTGTGCTGCGCGGTATCTTCCTCAGCACCGCACTCCGCGGTATCTTCCTCAGCACCGCACTTGTGACAGGCGGCGGTCGGCTCCCTGCGCGCGATCCGGTGCAGGTACCACCCGAAACAACCGTGTCCGATCAGTACCTGCACCAGCCTGAACGTCAGGGAGCCCCACTCCCTATTAATCCACTGCTGTAGGACCGGGCAGACGGCGTCAACGGTGTACGTCCCAAAGCGCGCGTCAACCAGGTCCTGCATCCACTTCCAATTGTACCCTCCCGCAACTCATGCCTCCTGACTTCTATCTCCCTGGGAGCCGGTGGTTCCCCACTACGTTTTCTCGCCCCCGTGAATTCGTACACGGTGGCGAGAACCCCTGCCTCCAGCTCCCAAGGAAGGGAGCCGGCGAGCGTAAAGGCCGTCGCCGAGGACACCGTGCGGTACGCCCGGATCGCCTTCAGTGCCACTGTGCGCTGCGCATTACGCAGCGCGCGCACGTTATCGGCACCGAGAGCGTCTGCCCACACCGGTGCCCCGTAGGTTGCCATCGCCCGCACGACTCCCATATAGAGTCGACGGCACCCGGCACCCAGCCCCCCTACATTGGGGAGCAACCAGCCGAGTGCCGCCGCCGCCCCAGCAATTCGCGGTCCGAGCCCCGAAAAATGGGGCTCGAAACGCCAGCGCCCGTCCTGGGTGAGGCCCAAGTATTTTATTTGGGCCCCCACCCTGATCCGGACGCCCTCCACCATTATGTGGGCCCCAGGTGGTGGCCGCCGCCGAGGCCCATGAAAAAGTATGGCCTCGGTCTTCTCGAGGGCCACCCTGAGGCCCAACCTCTTTATGCGCCTGACCACGAGGGTTGTGGCCATCGTGGCCAGGTGCTCCATCTCCCTCCATTCGCCCCCCCGGGCTACGACTAGGGTGTCGTCCGCGTAACATATTAGACGTGCACCATATGGGAGCACGCCGCGGAGCACCCAGTCATAGCCAATGTTCCACAAGAGCGGCCCCAGGACCGACCCCTGTGGAACTCCTCTTTCTGTTGCCTGCCAGATCATTCGCCCGTCGCCGTCCACGTAGGCGACTTCCCTGTCTTCCAGGTACGCCTCCACCAGCCGCCGCAAATACGGGGGCACTCAAAAATATCGGAGTGCCTCCCGTATGACCCCGTGCGGCAGGCTGTTGAAGGCGTTGGCGATGTCCAAGGACACCGCCAACACCCTTTCCCCCTGGGAGGTCGCTTCCGCGGACAGCAACCTGAGGAGGCACAGGGCGTCCATGATGGAACGCCCTGCCCGGAAGCCGAACTGCGCGTCCGACAAATTCGGCCCCGCTCCTTCCAAGTGCTGGACGATTCGGAAAGAGACGACCTTCTACAGAACCTTCCCGACGTCGTCCAGCAGGACGAGGAGCCGGTACCCGGACGCGCAGTCCGGAGGGCGGTTCGCCTTCGCGATTAGGCAAAGCCGCCCGAACTTCCAGGGCTTCGGGAACTGACCGACCGCCAAGCACCAGTCGAACAGCTCCCGAATCCACCCCCCCAGATGACCCATTGCAAGGCCGAGCACCCGACCCGGGACCCCGTCAGGGCCGGGCGCTCTCCGCCGGTTGAGGAGGCGTTCGACAGCCCTATCCATCTTCTCTTCCGTAATTGGAAGAGGGCCACCAGACACCTCCCCAACTTCCACCCGAGGTGGGGGCATGGGAGGAGCAGATATCAGCGGAGGGTCGGGGAACAACTCTCCCACGACCCTCGCCACCACCTCCGGCTGGAGGGTCTCCGTCACCGGGGGCGCCCAGGATCGCAACTACTTGCGTACGATCCGATACGGGCGCCCCCAAGGATCTCCCTCCACCGTTTGTAGCAGCTCCTCCCATGCCACTTCTTTCGCCCGGCTGATGGCAGCTTGCAGGGTCTTCCTGCACTCCCTGTACCTGCCATATAGCCGGGCTTCCTCCTCAGGGTCCCGGTGCCGCCGTCAGCGGCTGCGCCCGAACAGCCGCCGGGCCGCGGAGCAGGCCGCACGGAGATCGGCTATCTCCGGCGACCACCAGTACACCGCCCGTTTATCTGGGCGGTGTATCCTCCGCGGCATTGACGCGTCGCAAACCTCCGTGAGGGCCCCGCGGAGGCGGGCTGCGGACGCGTCGACATTGTCCTGCGGGGGGGGGCATGGCCCACGCCTGGACGATGGCCGTATCTTCCGATAGTTCGCGGTTGAGACGGCTCACTGCCCAGTAGGGGAACTTCGCACCCCTCCGGGGGGAATTACTTCTATCATACAACAACCCAAGCTGAGGTGTGCCGTGCTAGACCTAGTTACCCAAATAAAATCGGCTGAGTGCCGTAAGAACTCGCCTTAGTAGTCCGGTAGGGCTGTTAAGACCTTGCTAGGTCAATAGCATAGTCTGTTCAAAAAACATATGGTTGGAAAATTCCAGTTAATAATTAATTTATTTATTTCGATGTTTGTATTATGTAAATGATTTATTTTTTTAATTAGTTTAGTTAATCTATTTGAAATTGATTTTACGTATCGATATTAACACAATTATATTCTAATAAATAATTACACTTTCGTGATAAAAAGATAATATATATTTTTCATACTTTATAGGATTGACTACCTAATACTAAACGAGAATGTGAGCGAAGATGGTCTAACGTCGGATGTCGACGTACATATAACTTGACGAGGCTAGCCCTCAAATGCAGCTATCGGAACACACCTTAATGAATCTTCAACTTGCTGGTGCAAACTAGCCAGTTGGGAAATAGCATCAAGCTATGATTTATTTAATTATTTACAAGTGTAGATATAGCAATAGCTAACAGTCTAATGAATAATTTAACAACAATAACAAAAAAGAACAAACTAGACTGAAACCCTAAAACGCTTTATCATAGTGTAAGTTGTAAAACCATTAATAATAATAAAATTATGTAACAGAAATTATTGAGACATTAGACAAAGAAATTACAGGACGCCTGGTAGATGTGAAACATCGAATTATTTTGTATAAGTTATATGCATAATAGAATAGATTACGACAAGAATCACCTGTAGCATAATGAAAAGATAAAGCATTACAAATTCGTTCCATAAAATAAGGATTATTTATTTAATTTATTATATATATATTTATTTTTATTAAATAAAAAATACACAAATTCAATTAGGCGGAGGCGCGGTGTCTTTGGCGGCAATTATCAAAAGGCGCGTACCGTGTAATACTAGTAGCACGAGTGGCCGACAAAAGAATTTGAATCTTATATTTATACAGATAGGGTTGCAAATGTTTTTTTTATATTTCGTTAATAGTGCAAAGTTCGTGTTTTGCTTTGTCACACCAACAATCAGGTTTACTATATGTTTCACATCAAAAATAAAAAATTAGATGGCACATGTTTCATCACATTTTTTTAAATATCCAATAATAAAAAAAAATTAGATCGTTAATAGTTCTTACTCGAAGGTGATTGTTCTTGTGCCTTAACGATAGAAGATTTTTATCCAGCAATAAAAATTTATAGATCGGTATTATTGTATAAAAAATAAAACTAAGAATAATACAATAATCCATTACGTAACTCTACACTGCTTACACGTAATTTACATTTTAAATTTAAACTCGTGAGAATTTCACTGAAGCGTAGATGTAATTAAAAGTTAAAACCTTTCGTCGACGTGTATTTAATTCATCCCGATATCTGAATTACACGGTCAATGGATATGTTAGACGGAATGTGCACTTTACAGTTTCATGATATCCCACAAAATTGTTACACGATTCCGTTACTTTACATATCAAGTAAATATATTAGTAACAAAAGTCATTCCTGAAATTTCGCTCCAGAAATTCTAATTAAATTACGAGCTCACAAACCCAGATACGGCTAACTATAACATCCCTTTATCTAAAGTTGTAGAGTTATTTCGACAAATCTGAAGTATTCGTCGGAAAGTCAACCGGATTGTATTAATGTTAGGACATGCGCCGAATCCAAACGGATTAAATTGTACATATTTCGATACAAACAGCGACAGAGGTTTGCGTGTTATTTGGTAATTCGAAAACCGTGAATTATTCAAATTTTCCTGTACAATTATTAATAAGTCATAAGCGTTAAGGAATTGTAACAGAAATGTGAATAAAATCATAATATATATTATACTAACTTATTGTACACTGATTATTACTCGCAACTATATTCTCGTCTAAATGATTTTGTTGGTTAATAAGAACTACCTACTATTAGCATTATATACCCTTAAAATCAAATGATTTTATTCACAAAAATGAACCAGTTGGACGGATTAAAAAATAAGTGTTTCATTTCTCTCCGTTTTATTGGATTTTATGGGAAAGTTTCAGTAGTAATATGTCGTTAATGAACAGATCGGTCTCGGTTGAACATGACGATAACAAACTTTATTAACCGTATACAAAACCTTGTTTCCCTCAATCATTGAAAAAATGTATGGGTGTCTGTCAAGAAACAATTGCTCGTCGCCCTTAATTGCCGCATATATAATACTTTAATAGTCCGTGTGGCAGAGTAGAATAATACAACCCTATATCTTACCGTGGGTATCGTAAAAGGCGATTATGGGAGTGTGAGATAGTACTGACCCCTATGTAACTTTCTCACCGTGATACTGTACCATCTGTCTGAGTCCTTTTCCGGTCGTAACGGTTCCTGTTCCACTGAGTCCAGAAGAATAAGGACGAGTATGTGCACCTGTGCCTTGCGCGTACACTTGTGCACCGTAATATATACTGCGCATCTGACCGCTGGTCGCCATGGCCGAAATCGGTCGGAACAATCATCATCATCATCAGTCCTCCGTTTGCAACTAAAAGTATCACCACAAGCTAAATAGCTGTTTGGGAGATTACCACGGATAAAAAACAGGGTATCCTAAAGATACACTGTAGAAGTGAAAACTTTGCATTGGAGAGATATATAAACATTCAAATACACTAATATGTATCAGATTAGTTACGTTACAAAATGTACAAGTGATTTAAAAAATATATAACAAGAAGGCAAGGTCATTTGGTGTTCTCAGGCGTTCACCCATCCAAGTACTGACCGTGCTTGACGTTGATTAACTTCGGTGATCGAAGATAAACGGTGTTTTCAATACTCTACCCGACACAATGTTCACCCCACCACTTATCGTCAAAATTGCAAAAAGGTTGCGGATCAGAATTTCAAAGTTTTACGTTTCACTTCAAAAACAGACTCTTTAATTTTCTTTATTTACGTTTCAGTTATACTTTACTTACCATTCAGTAAATGAAATATTCTGGTTAAAAAAATACAAACAATAAATAAAAGTTTCGTTAATGCGTAATGATATATTATTACAAAAAAAAAATACAGATGCTACAGTACGTGACATGATCCAGTGCGACGGATCTACGACTGTAGGAGCCCTCAGGCAGTTGTCCACGCTGTACCCACTTGAACGAGGTCAGATGTCGGCGCGATACGGCACGGTTTCGACCTGCACTATGACACTTTGCTAAGGAAGATGAATGTAACGTGTTTCAGACCATTATAATTTTGACGTGTTTATATTGTAGTACTTCACTATATCTGAATTGTAACAATAAATTCGGTTTTCATGAATAATCTTTTTATTTATGTTTTCAATTACGTGTAAAAAAAAATAGATTATCGAATGTGTGTAAGGGCATAACTTTAGAACGGTTGCACCAATTTGACTAAGTAATAACTTTAGGCACGTTGAATGGTATTTTTGGCAGGATATAAATTTATAATCTCGCGTCATGACATGCTTCGTGAGCGTGACTGGCCGAGTTGCGTTTGAGCGGCTTGCGTCAAACCAGCGACGCGTAGTATAATATTAAGATACATGTAATATTAAATGTAGTAATACAAATGAATAAGTGGATAACCTGGTGTTAAGTGTTCACTATCGTTCATAGACGCTTGCAACTTCATGGGCGTTGGACGTGCGTTACCAACCTGTGTTTGGAGGAGGGAGAGTGGTCGGAGAGGAGAGCGGGAGGGGGAGGGTAGTAGGAGAGAGGTGGTGGGTACCTGGTGCTGTCACTGACCGAACGAAACGCAACAATTCAAGCACTGTTAATTCACGTGGGTGTTTCTGTGAGAGGGTAGTACTATTCCGGGCGAGACGACCCGTTCATACTGAAACTAATAATGGACTAACACCTTCAAAACTATAAAAATATTACTCAATTCTAGATCAAATAATATTCTATTTTTATTTGTGACAGAATGTACTCGTACTGCAACTGTAAATCATACTGTTTTAAACGTTATTTCCTCAGTATTTAGTAATTTCCTAATGACTGATTAAAAATTCACGATGACAGGTCCCGCCCATTTCCTGTAACGTTAATGTATTTACGATGTTTTCGAACGGATCTCAAGAAACTTTCACTAATTGGTTACGTAACTAATTGGCAGCATAAGTTAAACATGGCTCTGTATCTTAAGGCAGTTCTCCTTGAAATGCCACTGGGACATAATTTGTCTTACGGACATTTATTTATATTTGAGTTAGGTCTTTGTCTAACAAAATCGTTAAATTGATGGTCGTCGGTCACATAGCACTTTTTAGTTGCTTCAATACATGGTTTGTTTCTCAATAGTGACTATTATCAATAATTACTAAAATAAAGAATCGTTCTACTCTTTTAAAGATAGTCTCTCAAAGGATAATATTTTAATTTGAACATAATAAAAAATAAGTCAATATACCCAACTTTAACCATTTTTATGAATATAATCATATTCATTCATATTTGAACTGATTACGCTATTAACCTAGCAAGGTCTTAACATCTTCACCGGACTACTATAGATGTGATATTTTCATAAAAAAATACTCGTTTAGTTGTATGTTATATCTAATTTCATTCTAATCATTCTGATCACAGTTTTGCTTTCGTAAAAAATAGGATCTTTTATTTCTTTTTGTATATTGTAATAAAATTAATACTTTATATTTATAGTTCATGTATAAATAAATGTTAGGCCTCACCCTCCTTTTAAAGTATCCCGCCAAAGCTAACAGCCACTAATACTTAAGATACTTATAATTGGCCTCGACCCAATAGTATTTCAGAACAGTTCAGTCGCTAGTCATTAGTTCTTACTAGGTTCAGGTCAATAGTAAGTGATAAATCAAAACAAGAACATTTAAATATAAACTTTCCTCCTACTTAAAAAAATATTGAAAAGCGCAATTAAAATATGTAAAAACAAACTTTATAATATACTATAGATAACACCGAATGCACAAAAGTGCGTTTTAAAAATAAGAAAAGGGAAACAACGAAATGTACTCAGAATTTTCACAGTCAGATCTAAAACCACACAAACATTGAGGATTATCCGACAAACCTACATGCGTTTTGATCGAAAACGGTGGAGTTAATCCGCAAAGAAAACGACCGGTGGAGTGGAAAAATAGGTTGAGAGCCAAACGGACTGGTGACCAATTTAAATTCAAGAACGCTTCCGCCGGCAAGATACTGTGCACATTTCACCGGCCGCTTTATTACTGCATGGTTTGTTTAAAAGAATCAGCCGATTCTGCTTTTAGTTTAGTTTGCTTTTATAAAAATTCCAGTGTTGAACGGAGCAGGGTGTTGAATGAAGCGAGGTCTATACATTTTAGTTTTTTTTTTTATTATTTCTAGAAGTTTAGTTTTACTTTACAATCTATTCATCCATGGAAACAAGTTTTGTGTAGGATTACTGGAGTGTAATACTGTCGTTTATTATAGCGTATTTTATCGTACAAATAAGGACATCTTTTATACATTATATGTAAACTACAATTTTATTGTAAACATGTTAAACCTAAAAAGGAATGACTCTCAAACGCAATTTTCGGAGCACATCTCTGGTTGCATGTGGACAGATGTTAAACTTTAAGGTGGGCTTAGAATTCTCCCTACTACCATATAGTTTCATCAAGATATTTTCTTTTACTCAAAGGTCCAACTGAGTCGCAAGGATTCGAACCTCCTTCGACTCTAATGGTGCCTGAACTAGTGTTGGGCAAAATGTAATCAGGTTAATGATGACCCTTTGTAATCATGAACACTGATTAACTTGAGTAAATAAAAGTAATCATATAAGACATTAATGGTTATTAATCTGTAATCATAATCTTGATTACTTTTTTATTAATATCAAAATATTAATATAGAAATAAGATATAGTTTTTATAGTGTAAATCAACTTTATTTATATTCAGCCTTTGTCATCAATTTATAAAAGATTAATCATCACAATCAATAAATTGTAGACTTTCAGGTATGCTTGAAAATATTCGTAAGCGAGTATGGTAGCGGTACGGTACGGATAGCGGTACAAACTATTAATAAAATATTGAACACAAATAATTATATAATCTTGATTACGATTACTTTACTCATAATTACTGATTACACAATAATCATGACTAAATGTAATCCAGATTGATGTAATCGTAATTACTTTAAATCAGAGTAATAATCTAACTACAAAAGCAATCGACTACGCTCAACTCTGGGCTGAACATGGTATCAACTGAGCCCTTACCATTTCAAATAACGAGAAATTAATATGTAAGATAATTTCTATAAAATAATGGACAATTAACCAAAACAGATAAAAAAACAAAACAACTTTAATCACAGATAATTGTAGCATTTAGATTAGAAAGTGATTTATTATAAAAACACAGTAATTTGAATATAATTTTTACATTATCAACAACACAACCTTTTAACCCTCAATTATCAAACCTTAAATAAAGGCCATTACTTCTAAATCGATTCCTTCATAATGATTCAAACTGTTTGATTTCACGAAAAGAAAAATCCGATAAGGGATCGACATGTATAAAAAATTAAAGTAACAAACGATTTACAAGAACAATTCGTGCAATTAATTCTAATGGACGGCTCTTTAAATTGCTAAAAATAAAAAGCCAGCAAACCTAGATAGTCTGACGTGAACCTGTCAGCATGGCTGGGACTGCAGAATTGCGTTTGTCGTTTTTTTATCTTGTGACGTAGAATAAAAGGGATATGTCGACAACTCTAGCGGTTGGTCTTTTGATTAAAATGCATTTGTATTTTTCTTGATAATAAAGGATTTAACATCATGCTTCCAATACAGGTCGTAAATTGAAGGTCCATCTTGATGTAACGCAGTTATAGGAAATAACATCGTATGCCGCTTTTTCCGTTTTTAAATCAAAATAAGCATATTAATCAAATACATGTCAAGAAGTGTAAAAGTATATATTAACAGACTCCTACTTTTGGAGGTGGTAGAACCACGCTGGAGCTATTCTTGGTTTCAGCATGAATGGGTCGGCTCCCCCGGGGTTGTACCATCCTTTCACAGAAAACGGAGGTGAAATAACAGTGCTTGAATGTTTGCGTTTCGCTCGGTCAGTGAGAGCGCCAGAGCCCTACCTCTCCCCTCCACCTTTCCTCTCTCCTCACTATTTCCTCTTTCCCCCATTCCTCTCAAACACAGGCTGGCAACGCACTTGCGACTCCCCTGGTGTTGCTAGTGTCTATGGACGGCAGTGACCACTGACCATCAGGATCAGGTGAGGAAAGATGAGCCTCCGGCGCTCTCACTGACCGAACGAAACGCAACAATGCAAGCACTGTTACTTCACGTCTGTTTTCTGTTAGAGGGTATTATTGCCCTGGACGAGCCGACCCATTCATGCTGAAAGCAATAATACTTTCAGCGTGGCTCTACCACCTACCAAAATATAGGCGTAAACAGATAATGAAAAATTGGTAAAAAAATATTTGAAGAAAAAGCCGCTTAATAGTAATAAACTTGTTGTATGTAATAAATAATATCTTACATTATAAGTTAATTTTTAATTTAACTTCAGTAGGATATTTTAAGGAAACATCTAACAAATTTATAATGGAGGCTATAAATTACCTACGAGATATTATAGGCGAATTCCAGCTTTGTGTCGGAGTCAAGAGATAAGGCACGAAGCTCGTCCTCGCTTCGGCAGATATTAACTTCGACCTTCAAACTAAACATCACTTGAGTAACAAATAAATCTTCAATATTTTACAGTAAGGTCACATTCTACAGGCAATTAAGAGAAAGCATTAATTTATGTTTATTTAACGTTAACATAACTTCATTTAAATTAAGACTTAATACAGACGAAATAAGTTTTATAATTGTAAGCTGTATTTAAATAAGAATTATGAGTATGAAAGATATGTAGCAATAAATAATAGTACCTGGGCGACCGAGCCTAGCTCGGTTCTTTAAAAAAAATTTTTTAAATTCAAATAAACTGTTTTGTTTGCCTTACAAAATTAGCACTTTTTCACAAAAAAAATAATAATTAAAAAGCTATCTCTTTTGCTCTCACTCGGATTCGAACTGGGGTTAGGCGGATTTTCGAAGCAGCCGCTCTATCCGAGCTAATTTTGTTTTGACAACGGTGGCGAAATCTTCCTTAATATTTTAGCTATGTTTTTTATTGCCTGAAAATTCAGACAAAAAAAGTTTTCTATGAATGAAATCTAGCTAGATCGACTTATTGTCCCCGAAACTACCAACATACTAAATTTAACGGAAATGGCTGACGCCGTTTCCGAGATCCTGAATATATAGCAATTTAAAAATATACAAGAATTGCTCGTTTAAAGGTTAAAATATATATATATTAGATAACTTCATTTAACTTAAGACTTAATGTAGACGAAATAAGGTTTATAATAATAAACTGTATACAATTAATCATAATTAAAATAAGAATTATGAGTATGAAAGATGTGTAATAATAAATAATATAGACGCCATATTTTTTCTTTTTAAAGTCCACATATTAATAAACCCTTAATAAACAAATAATCTTCTATACCAATAATAAGAATGTAAATGTAACGCGTCTATACTTTTTAGAGTTTTATGAAAAAAAAAAAATTGTAGGTGTGTTAGAATAAAATACAAAAATACATGTCAATCATTTTTAGAAATGTCTGTACGTCTGTTTGTTCGAACACGTATCACCGCTAAAATACAGCGTACAGGGTCAAACTTCACAATATAAATTATAAAACATATCCTCGAATAATATTTAGTTTTACTTTCATTAAAATCGGTTCACTTTATCAACAGTTATTGTAATTTTAATGACGACGTGACATCAGTAAATTAGTTCGGTGAAGCTGTTAAGACCTTGCTAGGACAGTAGTGTAGTCAGTTTGAAAAAAAATAATGACATCAGTATAAGAGAAAAGTAGATAAGTAAATGGACTTAATAAATTCAAATGACTTTATTTTCATCACTGGTTTTTCTTATATCCTTGATTTAAGCCAACAGGTAAATTTAGATTTTTGGATACGTTTCAACTTACCTTACGCTAATTTATACCAGCTGCTTCATCCCTGTTAAATTACAATACATTGTATTATCATATCCTATTGTTCATCGATTCACCTTAAACTACGAGCCAGTCTTAATGTTTTAAACTTCGTATAACTTACAATTTATCAAAATAGATTACTAGGTGTTCTGTTGTTTATTGCCTCTGACGAGTACCGTCACAAAAGGAACTTAATATCCAATTTTCGCAAATTAATTCTTGTTGTTACGACTGTTCTTTAATATTATGAACTAGTTGATACCTGTGATAATCTTTTCATGTAAAAGCTTTTATTGTTTTATAGTTACTATCGGGTTTTTCTTTTGGATTAACAGTAGAATATTTTTTTTTTTGTTGTTGCTACTTCATCCATATAACACTTTTTATTTTGTTTTTTTTTTTTTTTTTTATAAAGTGAAAAGTTAGTATAGAGGCTTAAATGCGTCTAATATTGATATTGTGTATCGAGATTTTGCAGCCTATCAGATATCTATATACTTATAACTGTAACTAGGTCAAATCTAGTTATCTAGTTATAATAAATAAATAAATAAAAATCTGCACATTAATTATTTTTTGAAAATGATAATTGAAGTAGACTTTATTATCGATATAGAAGCCAAAAGTAATCTTTTTACATTTTTGTTTGTCTGTCTGTCTGTCCCTGCGAACACGTATCACTCTAAATGACTAAAGCAATTTTGACGATCATTGACAGAGTGATAACTAACATTGTTAATTTACATGTTGGATACTTTTTGTCCCATAAAATGCAAGTTATTCTCTAGGTACGAAATTGAGAAATTTGTAGTTAATGAAATTCTTAACCAACTTTGGTAAATTTTCCTTGCGCTATATAATATAGCAAACAGATTAGCTAAAAATTTAAGCTATATTTCATCTTCTTATACTTTTTTACATTACCTCCAATATATGTACGTTAGTTTTTATCTTAATTGAACTTTGTAGGCGATGCTGCTAACGGGCACTTGGCTTATTTTAAAAGATTTCTCACATACCAACTGAGTATATGTTTGAGTGAGTCCTTTGATAGTTTGGTTCACAATTGGAAACAGTAGGTGAAGCAATCGGGTTTACGTTTCTTAAAATTTTTCACGTTTAGATTTTTTTTTTTTTTGTTTTTCGAACTGACTACGCTATTGATCTAGCAAGGTCTTAACAGCTTCACCGAACTACTAAGGCAAGCGCTTAAGGCACTCAGCCGATTTTATTTGGGCAACTAGGTCAAGGGTGCACGGCACACCTCAGTTTGGCTGTTGCCTGTTACATGCAAACTCGCGACCTATCTTAGCTAACGTAGCGAACTATTTATATATGTTTGAGTTGTTGAGACGCATATGTGTACCAAGCATACACCCCTCAACAACCCCTCCATATATTTTTTATCGGAAAATTAGAGTTTTTTCAGTTCGATAAAGGAAAAAAATAAAATCCTTCCACTTCCATGTGTAAGCATGTAGGCGTGCACGTGTGTGGGGGTGATCGTGTAGTGTTGTAGCAGGGATGTAAATTTTTGTGTCACTGTATCGCGCAAGTAACGCACTCAAGGGCTCCCTGCCGAGAGATCGAACCTAGACTTGAGCCGCTGCCGATGGGTGCCTAGTCTGGTGTACGGGAGCGAAATTTATCTCCAGACTACGGTGGCGTGATCTGTGGTTACGCGGGCGTGGGCGTGAGCACGCTCTGTTTGGAGAGACAGCCTGGTACTGATCGTTCACTGCCGTCATTTCATCAGGAGGTCGATTAAAATATGTCGCGGACGTCTTTTATAACGGGCAACGTTAGGTACGGGTTTGTATTATGTGGCGGATACCACTAACGGACGGGGATGATTCGCGGCTTTTTCAAAATAACTAATCGTAAGTGATTTTACGTACGCCCAGATAGAAGGGATTTCTAGGTCTCTATGGTGATCGACTCTCCGGATGTACCACGGGGCACCAGTCACTTTACGTAAAACACGATTTTGGAGAACCTTATGCTTATGAAAGTTATCTTTGGACATATGCGCAAAAACGAGACAGCTATATGTCATCACGGGACGGATACACGTCTTATACAAAGTGAGCTTGTGTCTGAGGGACATCTTACTCTTATAACAAAGCAACGGATGAAGGCGACCCAAGACCATAGCGGCTTTGTTTCGCACTCTGTCTATATGTGAATTGAACTTTAAATGTTTATCTAATGTAACACCGAGATATTTGACCTATTCGACCCAAGGGATATCGGTTCCGTATAGCCTGATGGGCTGAAAATTATTAGCGCGCTTCGTGGGATCGAAGAGTATTGCGGCACTCTTATCAGGATTAACTTCTATGCGCCATCAACGAAACCATTCACCGAGTGTGCAAATGGCCTTTTCGATGAGCTTCATAAGAAAGTCCGACCGCCAGCCGGAAGTGTAAATAACTGTATCGTCAGCATAACAACCTACCTCGACCCCCAGAGACCGAGGTAGGTCACTGATGAACAGATTGAAAAGCGAAGGCGCGAGTATGGAGCCCTGTGGCACACCTGAGCGTATTGGGTGGAGCGGGGATAGTTCGCTATCCACTCTAAAGCGGAAAGTCCTATTAGTGAGATAATCGCGGATAATATGTGTTAAGGTATCGGGTACGTGAAATTTACATAATTTATATATGAGCCCTCCATGCCAGACCTTATCGAAGGCTTTGGCGATATCGAAGAAGACTGCAATTGTGCGTTTCGGTTTACGTTTCGGATCGGCGTTAAATTTTGAGAAAATGTACTCCGTGAGGCGGTGTACTTGATTCGTGCAAGAGTGTTCGGCGCGAAATCCGAACTGCTCAAGTGGTATTAATTTTACATCTGTAATCGTGACCTGGAGACGGTTCAAAAGGAGCCGCTCGTATAATTTACCTAATGTATCTAACATTCTAACATCTAACATCTAGTATTCACGTTTAGAAATTTAATTGAAACCGATGATAATCGATTTGATACCGACAAAGTTGCATGGGTCATCTAGTAAATTATTTTTATCTTTATTTTTGGCAACCTATCTTTCTGATTCTTACCACCATTGTTGTCTAGTTAGTAATATTTACAAGCTTCGTGTTATTATTTCAATATTCTAACAAGCCGGTGGCTCCCTTGTTAGACCTTCCAGGGAGTTTTTGTGGCATCTTAGAATTTCATAATCCGTGGTATTATTTTCCATTCACTTCACTTATGCCCAATAAACTAACTCTATTACGTAAAACATCAAAAAAATTACAAAATATGGTGTCAAATACACTACATGACAGACTAAAATCCCGCCAAAAACTACAACTAGTTAATTAGGTGTAAACTATTTAAAAATGTATATAATTATTTGATATAAATATCAGTGTAGGCCTTTATAGAAATGTGTTTTAAAATTCCTATATTTACTTGTAAATCGTTAGTCAAAATCGGTTCAGCGATTTCAAAGACGAACCCGGACAAATAACAGTCACTTAAATGTTATTTATACATATTGATACGTTATAAATAAATAAGGGTGATGTATGTATAATGCGGTAACATAAACACATCTATAAGGCTTCTCGGGTCGTAATCAGCAGGTCGTTAGTTACCTCAGAACATGTCTACACGTGTCTAATATCCCCAGTGCGGCAGTGTAGTCGCACGAGTGAGAAATGGTCCCAGTGTGCCTCTATGACGGGGCCAACGATTTTTCTCCAGAGATAGGCTCGCGTACATCTCGTGCCTGACAACATCTCGAGACTCTGGAACATCTGTTCACCATATAAAGATAACAGTGTGTCTCATACATTTATATTTTGTAAGTTATCATATAAGCTTTATTTTAACACGTTCAAATATTACTAATATTATAGAGAGGTAAAGTTTATGAGTTTGTAAAATTGTAGGGGGTAACCTAGATCTACTTAACCGATGTTGAAAATTATTTTACTAATAGAAGGCCATGTTATTTTTGAGTGTCACAGATTATATATTAATCTCAAAAATTAAGAGATTTTTTTGTGATAGTCGGATTTGCCAAGTAAGTCGGAGAAAAAACAGTCGAAAGAAAACGTTTCTTACGAACGGTACCTTAACGATGAGAGATATATGATTCGAGTTCTAGTAGCTTGATAATGCCTACAAAAAGGTCAACGACAGCATATGCTTACCCGATTAGGCCTCCCACGGCAACAGCTCAAGCCTAGGTTCGATCCTTCGCTAGGGAACCCTTGAGTGCGTTGCTTGCGCGATACGATGACACACAAATATACATCACTGCTACAACACTACACGATCACCCCCACACACGTGCACGCCTACACGCTTACATATGAAAGTGGAAGGGTTTACTTTTTTTCCTTTATCGAACTGAAAAACTCTCAATTTTCCGATAATAAATATATGTAGGAGTTATTGAGGCGTGTATGCTTGGTACACATATACGTTTCAACAACTCATACATATATGAATAGTTAGCTAAGATAGATCGCGATTTTGCATGTAACAGGCAACAGCCAAGCCGAGGTGTGCCGCGCACCCTTGAGCTGGTTGCCAAAATAAAATAAAAAAAAAGTAAGTCTTGATGACTCAAAGATAAGAAAATTAATATATGAATTTATTTTGATGGAAATAAATTATGAAAAGTAGTATTTTAAACATGTAGATGGTATTTTTAAATAGGACAAAAAGAAAAGTAGCTTAACCGTTATAGCCACAAGAAGTCGTATGTATGAGACAGTCCTTATATAGTCATATGTAGGGGTAGAGCCACGCTGAAGCTATTACTGGTTTCAGCATGAATGGGTCGCCTCGCCCGGGGTAGTACCACCCGACCCACAGAAACTCCGACGTTAAAGTAACAGTGTTTGCATTGTTGCGTTTCGTATGGTCAGTTAGAGCACCGAAAACCCACCTCCGCTCCTTTTCCCTTTCCTCTCCCCTCCCCTCTTCCTCCCAAAGACAGGCTGACAATGCACTTGCGACTCCCCTGGTGTTGTTAGTGTCTATGGACGGTGATGATCACTTTACATCAGGTGACCGACCCAACTGGTTGTTTGCCTTCTATAACATAAAAGAAATCCTTTTTGTATAAAATTATTTGAAGTGTTTATTTAATTTTATTACGCATTAATATAAAGTCATTTAAATATATGTGCAGTCTTCAAATTGGTAATAAGAATTCACCCGAGGTTTTAGCGGAATTTTAGTCTGTCATGTAGTGCATTTTATATTTTATTCATAATATTGTGTTATTTGACTCTAAATTTTGTAATTTTGGTGGTGTTTTACATAATATAGTTAGTTTATGTGCATAAGTGAAGTGAATGGAAAATAATACCACGAAGCATGAAATTCTGAGATGACAAAAAACTACCTGGAAGGTTCTAACAAGGGAGCCACCATCTTGTTGGAACATTGAAATAATCACACGACGCTCGTAATATGATTAACTACACGACAATGACAGTAATAATCTTGGTTGCCAAAAAGAAAAAAAAATCACCCAAAAACTTTTTACTATGCCATTCAAATCTGCTTTCTATAAGGATCGTAATACTTGATTGAATTAACGGACACGCATTATTTGCAATTTACTTTGGTTTATGTATTACAAAATTTGTTCTATCTCTTGTGTTTGCAGATAGTTTCACCTAAATAAATCAAGAGACGTACTACCAGAATTACGAAGTTGCCACAGAATAAGACCATATCTGCCGCGTGTTTACGTATCCATTACATTTATAATCGTCGATTCAAATTACAACGCATCTGTTGGCTATTTATAGTGGAATGCTATTTTATTACAAAAATATTTCTGATTCTCTCGCAAAATGCGAAAGCTACTACTAACAACAAACTAACTAAATGATTCTCATCAAAACAGATAATACAATAATATATACGTATTTGTACGAAATTGTAAGGTCATCGTTTTTGTTTATTTTCCATCAACCTTCTTTGTAGTGGTACATTCATAATAAAAAGTTGTATTAGGTAGAAAATTAAGTTGGAACGTAATCTTATTGTACCAAATTACTGAAATGTATGGCAAAAGTTGTTTACAATTTCTGGCATATAATAGTAATTTTAGTATTTCTAATACTATTTCTATTGTGACACGACAAAGTGACTGTACAGTTTTTGATAATAAGCACGGAATAATCCGAAGACTGCCGTTCGGAGAGTTGTGTTGGGTATAAAATTAAGTTGGAACGTAATTTTATTGTATTAAATTACTGAAATGTAAGGCAAAAGATCTTACGATTTCTGGCATATAATACTATTTTTAGTATTTCTAATACTATTTTATTATGACCCGACAAAGTGACTGTACAGTTTCTGATAATAAACACGGAATAATCCAAAGACTGCCGTTCGGATAAAAGAAAACTACCTCTCTTGCGACTCCCCTGGTGTTGCTAGTGTCTATGGGCGGCGGTGATCAGTTACTATCAGGTGACCTGCCTGTTCGATTGCCCAATATAATATAAAAAAAATACATACCCATAGGTGCATGGCGACATATTTTTAACTTGAATATGCATGGTTAGTATATGCTTGGTACATAGTCATGTCGTACCAATCGTCTATTTCTGATTGATTGTATATTTTTCCAGAATCTGTGAAAGGATTTCGAAATGTCTTATAAATTAAGGTTTGTCTCCTAAGAACGTTTTTCAATATCTCTAAAGATTAAGGCATTTAAGCATACTTAAAATATTCATTGCTTATTACAGTGTATTTTATTTAGTGTTGATATGGAAGTTTTTTTTTATTATTATTGTAGCACGGCAAAGTGAGTGTACTATGCCTGATGGTAAGCACAGTATAATCTAAAAACGAAGGCGACTTCCGATAGATAGCTCATCCTTCGTCGGTCGCCCCTGTCATGCCGGCCTGCGTAAATGCCTCTTCAATACGCCTGAAGGACCACATATTATAAAGGAGGGAACAGACCAGGCGGGAGATTGTTACACAGCTTCACGGTACGGCAAAGATAGGGTGTTACGAACTTTTTAGTTATCTTACAGCTAACAAAAAAAGAAATATATATATATATATATATATATATATATATATATATATATAGATTTATGTCATTACAACACATTAAATGAGTTGTTAGAATTATTAAAAAGAACGTATATTGGTTTTGTTCGTGGAGAACAACATTTTTTATTACTTCAAAATAGTAGACATTTAGTGTTTTTTTTATAATATCATAGGAGTAAAACGAACAGATGCGTCATCTGAAGTTAAGTGATCACCATCATCCATAGATACTTGCAACACCAGAGCAGTCGCAAGTGCGTTGCTTTATTACGACAACTAGAAATTACAATATTTTACAAAGATTTCGCCAAAAACTGCAACTGACTTCGAAAAATTAACCCGAAAATCCTTGGCCATAATTAGGATTAGATAGGATTAGGATAAGATTACCAGAAATCTATAAATAATTTAATCAGTGCACATCTTCTATTAAATGTTGAGGCGTTCCCTGATGTATTTTCGAAATATAAGAACTAATGTTAATTAAATTAAAACCCGCTTGCAAGTAATACCTTTACAATAGAGTTTTTGGCAATTGGTTGATAAATGACGAAGTGCTGAGGTAAAAAACATAAAAAAGGTGTAACCAAATTGTGAACCTATTTTATGAAGTCTGTTAAAAATAGTAAAAAGAAATAGAAAAAAACAGCATCACACTTACCTCATAGAGAATTAATCATTGTATTAACGAATAGGTACTTGTTTAATGAAATCGTTAAATAAGTTTTCACCTTCAAAATCACTAAATGTTTTGTTTAATATTAAAATTTTAAGTTAGCCTCGTACCTCAATTATTTATATTCTATAAGCCGGAAAGTTTGTTTCATTTTCGGGTTATAACACTTCATCTACCTGCCTCGTTACAGTGTATTGATTTGGGATTATTAATACCAATCGAAAGTTATACGAGAAAAACTCGCTTTTATACACCCACGCTGCCTTAGGAACCTTTTCAATTAGAAAATTTCACGAAAACATGAAATTCTTCACAATCGAATTGGGATGAGTTCCCGAAGGTTGCCGAGGGGAGCCGACGATTCACGAGATCCTCACCTTTGAAATACACCGTCCAATACTGAATCAGTGCTGGCTCGTATTTCGCCGTAGATGGTTGTTGTCGCACCCTCGGGGTGATACCAACGCGCGTACTCTGATAGAGATAAATAAAATAACCATCTTCACTGTGTACTGTGACGTAATTAACTACACTTGTTGGACGTATTTATATTGAAAAAAAATATAAATGTGTGTATTATAAACTAAATAAATTTGTGATTCGTTTAGAGGAAAAATAACAAATTATTATCTAATCATTTTAATGCAAATTTATGGAATGAAAATTCCTTTAAACGAACAAAATTTTATGTTAACCACAAGATAAAATTGTCATCTAAAATTGATGTATAAATAGGTGAGTTTAGCATAAATATATGTAGAAATGTATACGGCAATATTTAAAACAAGAAATAATTACAACAATAAAGCTATAAATGGGTAAACTTTTAAATTCTGTTTTAGTACAAAATACCGGTTATATAATAATTACTAACAAGACTTTTCACATTAAACTTATAATTTATAAGAAAATTAGGATAAATCATTTAAGTATACATACTTATATGACTTCTTATTTCTATCATCAAATCATAGAAACCAATTTATTGACACATACTGTTTTTCAATTAATAGCAATAGTACTAAAAATACACAAATCAAATATAAATATAAAAAAGTAATGAGTCTTAAGATCCGTATTTATTTGTTTTATTACCAGTCTGAGAAATTGATTTCGAAAACACAAATATAGAACAGAATTATAATCAGCTGTTTCATTCAAGACACTTGAAAAGTCTAATTACTCTTTATATGAATAAAAATATCGGAATCTTATTTGTATAGCTATCATAGTTCTGTTTCTGATGTCATTCCATAAAGACATTTAAAACAAGATTGTTAAAGGTAATAACTTATTTAATAAATCTTATATATTATAGTACAAAATAAATTTGAAATGAAACAATTTGAATGAAAATTGTAGTGTCTCTTGTTTGTCCGAACTAATAATGATCGAACCGGCAGAACCGATTTTGAATATACTTTTACTAAACAAATAGAGGATTTTCAGCTTATCTATGAGGATATATGTATATCATTACGATTTTGTATAGAAGATGAACAGTAATGACACAGTTTACAGGAGCAATGTAAGCTCGGTAGAATAGATGTTGAATAATAAATATTAAATCATATTAAAATATAATAATAAAATGAAGCCCATAACTAATCTACATAAATCGCGTATTTTCCCAAGAAATAATAATACAATTTTCATGAGACCGAATTTGGCAGGAACCAAGCCTTCATATTTATAATGAAAACAGTATCACAGTACAGTATCTACATCAAAAATTGAAATATAAACATTAGATGCGAAATTTTTGTATAGATAGTTCTAGGCCACTTATTTTCTTAATCGATCGATCCTTTGTTATTTTTAATGTCCAATGATGCTGGCAAGAATTAGCTAATTATGTAATAAAATATGACATACGAATACCAATTTTCTGTTACTAATTAAATATGGAAAGAGATAATTATAATTCAATCTTTATAAAAAGCCTTTCTGGATATCAGCTTAGTTGTTCTCTTCTGTTGTTTACACGGTAATGATATACTCATACATAGAAAGTTAAGAAAACAATGCAAGCATAAACGCAAAAGGGAGACGAATTTCTCAGCATTCCATGGATTCACCGTGCGGGTGCTGGGTCCATCGCGTGGCAGCAAAAGAAAGTCCGAGTAGTTCTCAAGTCTTGTGACACGGGTATAGGTTTAATAGGCCCCATTTCCGACGTATATCAATGCTTACGTTAACTACACGTGTTTCTCTTCCTGCCTATCCAAATCTGGTATGAACCTGTTTATGAAGTTTTAGATGTTCATTCTAATATAGAACTTGTTACAGTTCTAGACAGACCAAGGTCTTTCAGTAGGTTATAGAGGAATTTTGCTGGTATACTTCTCGCTCCCACTTCTACGGCGTATAGATTAATTAAATTGACTGTTTTAGTCAACTGATTTACAAGGTAAACTAACAATACGGAAAATAAAATAAAATCTTAAATGCTTATCAAAATAAAAGACTAGCGTTTGCTCGTAGTTTAGTTCGCATTAATGTAGATTTTGAAAAAGTCCGTGTAACTTGCTGATGAGTTTCTGTAAATGCAAGAATGCTTAAAGTCGGTTAAGTATCTTTTGACGTTAGTATAACAGTACTTAACTTATGTTTTATAGGTATAATAAACTTACTTCATACATTCGTTATGAGAGATAACTAGTTCTTAAAGATAATGCTGGTTAGAGGAAGAATAAAGAATAGATTATTAAGCGTAGTAACTACATTGCAGAAGCACCACCTTCAGCATTCCGTGACGACAGCTTGTTAACACATTTTTATCCTTGCCAGTAACTCTACAGAGTGTGCGACTCTAGAATACTAATCAACTAGTCGAGAAATAAGCAAAAATTAGAATTCACCAGACAATTTAATGTAGTGCTTATTAACTTAATTTTATCTTTTAAAAATAATATAATTTAGGGGTAATATTTTGATGGTCTCGTGGGTTTGACTAGTGGAATGTTGATTCGATGTACGTAGGTTGGAATTTCGGGATGTACCAACACATTTTTAGGAATTAGCGTATATTGACATTGAAGGAAAACATAGTGAGGAAACTTAAACCTGAGAAATATTCATGTTGTACCGCCGTATGCAGGAAAATAGCATTTCTCAGAGTTTAAAGTCGCCAATAGGTTGGGGGTTAGCGTGGTAATTATGCCCATACTTTCCTTCGGGAAGAAACCTATAGCCCTACAGTGCCTTTTTTTCGTTAATTTAACAAGTGAAAAAATTAAGCTTGATGTAAGAGCACTATTTCAAAATTCTGTATTTAAAGTGAATGGGTATATACTGACTGCTTTATAAAAAAAATCAAAACAACATATACTTAACTTAAGCTTTGAAGCTATGATGTCTCAGAGGGTAATGTGTTAGGTCTATATTCATAGATGTAGGTTCGAATCTTTGCGAATGTATCAACTCTTGCTATGAATGAAAACATCGCAACGAGACCATAGCATGGTGGTAGGGCTTATTCTAAATGCTAGTGGTCGTCCAGTCAAAATATGAACGTAATCATTATTGGAAGTTGTTTTAAAATAAAAGAGAAATTATTAAGCAATTGTAATATAATTTATACGTAACATTTGTTGAGAATTTCACAACAAACAATCTTATCGATATCTTCAATTATAATTTTACATTTTTGGACAACGAAACTATAATATGTTCATGTTCGAAGACAGAAAAAAACCAGTTTCCATTTTTTTCATTCATTTTCATTTCGTTAATAGTTTGTGAAGAAAAAATAAAGAAATATAAAGAAAATTTGTTACCAAACAAGGGAGAAGTGGGTACTTAACTGTTTTGTTTTTGCCTATTTATATAAAAAAATGTATACATTCTCTTATTATATAATTTTATGCATAAAAATTTAGGCTTAGTTTATGTATTTTAAACCTGGGTACTTTAAAATTGGAATATTCGTTGTTTGTATACCTTTTTAAATATACTTTCACAAAACATCATATTATTCTTTATATTGTCTGTAATATATATTATACCTGAACAACCGAGCCTACCTCGTTTCTCTAAAAAGAACATTTTTAAATTAAAATAAATTGTTAGGTTAGCATCACAAAATTAGCATTTTCTATCAAAAAAAAAATTAAAAAAAGATATCGCTTCTGCTGTCACTCAGATTCGAACTGGGGTTAAACGAATTTTAGAAGCCGCCGATTTCCGTCTGAGCTATTTTTGTTTTGAAAACGGCAGTGAAATTTGCCTTTATAATTCTGGCTATACTGTTTCATCGCCTGAAAACTTAATTAAAAAAAAATGTCTATGAATGAAATCTAGCTAGATCGATTTATGGTCCCCGAAACCACCTACACACTAACTTTCACGTAAAACGCTGCCGCCATTTCCGAGAACCTGAATATATAACAATATAAAAATATACAAGAATTACACGTTTAGAGGTATTAGACAGATATAAAGGCACACGAACGAACACTCACAATTTATTGACGAAAAATTACTACATAGATTTACCAGCCATGAATTGAATTAGCATTACGTAATAACTGATATCAGTATGCAAACATAATTACAATGTTATCTCGTTAACCCAACACTAACTGCTAAATTAAATCCATAATATTATGTATTTGATAATAATTATTAACGCTGTTAATTGAATTGCAAAAGCCGTTGATATAATTGGAAAATGTTACTGTCTCAGTACAATAATAGTTACGATCTACGAAAAAAAATTTTTTATCATAGGAGGCATACGAACAGGTTGTTCACCTGATGTTAAGGGATCACAACCGTCCATAGATACTAGCAATACCAGAGATGTTGCAAGTGCATTGCCAGCTTGTGTTTGGGCGAAGGGTGAGATGGGAGGATTGAGGGGCACATCCGGCGCTCTCACTGAGTTAACGAAATGCAACAATACTAGCGTGACTTAACGTGGATGTTTCCGTGGGTCGGATGGTACAAGCCCGGGCGAGCCGACCCATTCATGCTGAAACCAGTAATATCTTCAGCGTGGTTCTACCAACTATAACCATTATTCCAATCTATTGCAGATAACAAGTTATCAGAAACGACATCTATATATAAATAGTCAGTGGGCAAACAGTTAAGAACATATTCCTTTTCAATTTTCCAGCCCATTTTCTTCAATATTTTTTTATTAATTGAAACTTTTGACCAACGTGAGTGTTATTAACAAAAAATGGTTTTTTTCTCGAACTGACTACGCTATTGACATAGCAAGGTCTTAACAGTTTCACCGGACTAAAAAAAGTACTTTTGAATGTGAAACGTCTATAGATGCGGGTAAACCTGATTGTTGCCGTGGCGCGACATGGCGACGCAAAACACGAATTTTACACTATGCACGAAATACTCATAAACATTTACAACCCTATCAGTAAAAAAAATAAGATTCAAAATGTTTTGTAGCCCATTCGTTAAATTAGTGTTACGCGATACGCGCTGACGACCTCGCTCCCTTTGATATATGCCGCCAAACACAGCGCGCCTGCGCCTAGTTGATTTTCTATATTTAATAAGAATGAATATTTATGCAATAAAATAAATAAACAGTCATTTCTTTATAGACTAAATTTGTAATGCTTTATCGTTTCATTATGACATAGCTGATTCCTGTCATAATCTGTTCCTTGAGGCATATAACCTATACAAATCGATTTCAATGTTTCACATCTGCCTGGCGTTCCGTGACAATTTTCTTCAACTCAATTTTCTTTCTCTATAGTCGACGTTCGACTACTATAGGAGCATTCATTTGATTAATTCTATAGATTTTAGCATTTAACAAATCTTATCTGGTGTAAAATAATGATGGTCCAAGATGTTTACCACACGCTAAGCTTATAGGTACTAGCTTCCAAATGCAACTAGCGGAACACACCTGTAAACGCTTGGCGATAGATTTTTAATTTAAGGGTGGCAGCTAGCCAGCTGAACTTAGAAAAATGCCTACTAATATCTAATAGTTTGAACATCATGTTTTCCTTCACCAAAAAGGTCCGGTACATTTACAAAGATTTGAATATTAATAGACGTGGTGTCCAAAAACATACTGAGGCATACATATAAAAAAAATAGGCAAAAATATACCTTACTTACTAAATTTCTTTATAAACAACGTTTATTGTCCTCTCCTGTGTATTCGCGCCACGCATTCACAACATTACAATATAAATCACTGAATGTGTTAAATATCTACATATTCAATGACGATATAATGAAAATTTTTAGACAAGAAAGAGAAGGTGTGAGAAGTAAAACTTAAAGATATTGGATCAATATATGTCCAATAGTTCCACATCTTTATCATCAGAATATCTCTAACTAAGCAGTCGATAAATGGTTATAAAATCAAATTTATAAATGTAAAAAAAAATAAAGATAACTTCTGAAACAGCTGTACCAATTTCAAGAGTATTTTCACTGAAAGATAAAAGACTATTCTATCGAAACTAATATGACAAAAATGACAAATGTAACAAACCTAACTTAAAGTTGTTAATAAGGATATAAGGGGTTAAATAATAATAATAAAATTTCAACAGTATTTAATTAGGATAAAAGACCAAGTTTCCTTTAAACAACAAAGTATTTCCACGAGAACAAAGTCGCCAGTACCAGCAAATTTAGTATTGATATTGCATCAGATGGCTCAAAACTGTGTCAAACAAAAATTCAATAGAGTAAGTTTATATTTAAACAAAGGAACAAAATCGCTTTTAGCTTTATTGACATTTATTTGTAAACTTTTGTCAATAAAATCAAAAAGTCGTATGTTGATTTTAAAATGACACATCGCGTTGTTATTTACGTGTAACATTAATTGGTACATGCGACCTCGTTCTCTTAAAAATAGTTTTGTTGTTTCATGTAATTTACGAGTAATCTTCGGATTAATTGGGAGCGGCTTTTTATTCTGTACCCGGTTTTTGATCTGGCACGTCGGAACGAAGACCGAGAGAGTCGACTATGTTCTGTTTCGTATAACGTTGTCTTTGTCTATCGCAGTCATGGCCTTGTACGCTCTAACGCTTTTTAAAACCGAAGCTAGCCGACATTAGCCGGATGTCTCATTCTCCTCTACGACGTATCAAATCAAATGCTGGGTACTGTAAGCTCTATGTTCTGAAGAATCCTTTGTCCATCAGTATGAGTGTTCTCAAAAAGATTTAAACATTTCCGAGATTAGCATAAAAACCAAAAATCACAGATAAACATATAGATAAATATTTTTTTTTGTTTAAGTTCCGTATATACTTTCATATCCATTTAGTAAAAATCTGTTATTTTGACATCATATACGGACACTGCAATTTCCTTTATTTCTATAGATTTTGCCTAGAACAGAAAAAAAATGGAACAGGCAATACCGTTGAAAAACATTTTTTCACGTCGTTTAATATGCTTTTGCGTATCGGTCACTTTTAAAATGCTTTATTTGTTATTCCGAATATAGGCGACGGAAAGCTTATTCAAAAACACACCAGACAGACTCTTTTTTAAATAACGAAAAATGTTTTTTAAGTTAATCGAAAAATTAGATTTCTCTGCACTTTTGAAGCTATTTAATTGGCCATTTGTGTATCCTCTCTTTTTAGTGTATTGCAAAAAGGAATCATTGGGAACAAAAGACGATTTATTACGGACTAGCTGTGTGCGCGACTTCGTCCGTACAGAAACGTGACAAATAAAGTTACCCAAATGTATTAAGTCTAATTACTATCTACTTTTCTCTCGTAGTTGATTCGCGTCGTCATTAAAATCAGAATATTTTTTTAATAAACAAACAAACCGATTTTAATAAAGTAAAGATAAACAGTGTTATTACAAAAAAGTTATATACTTATTGAGTATTTGCTTTTAAAAGGTTACGTTTGAAATGCAACCCGGCTGCTGAATGTTCGCCATCTTGCTCTTTTGTCTCTCTTTGGTTAGGTTAGGTTAGACTTGCGAAAAAAGGATAACGCGAACTTGCCTCGGGCGAGCGCGGTGCATTTAGTACGCAATCTTTTAAAGCAAGTATTTAATACGTATTAAATTTTTTTGTGATAAACACTGTAAATGTTTTTTTGAGGTTTAGTCATGACCGCAGTACTTTAGCAGTGACGCGTGTTCAAACAAAAAGACAGACATTTCTAAAATGGTTGAAATGTATTTTATACAAAAATCTAAAATGTACAGACACATTAGACTTACATTCTTATATGTATTCGGTAACGTTTATTTCTTTTTTATTAGTATGAATAACATGTGGGAGTTGAGCTCATTAGTTAATTGGCATTGATATACGTGTGTCGATGTTAATTACTATATTGAGCAAAATTTATACTCCTTGAGACCTATACGTGATGTAATAAGTTATTATCTCTAATTAATAGATCAGATTATAATGTTATCGTATATTTATTAATAACTATATAATATTATCTCAGAAATATAACAATATAAACTATCTTATAATGATTTCTAAGTGGTATTTAGTGGGTGATAGAGCCACGCTGAAGCTATTCAGCATGAATGGGTCGGCTCGTCCGAGGTAGTACCACCCAACCCACAGAAAACCGTCGTGAAGCAACAGTACTTACATTGTTGTGTTTAGTTCTCACATCCCTTCCCCCTTCACCTTCCCTTTCCCCATACATAGGCTGGCAACGTACTCGCGGCTCCCCTGATGTTGATAGTTTGTACTTCGATATAAAAAAAAAACTCTTCAACTCTATAATGTTAATATAGATATATAGTAGACTAATAATGTACACGTTGTTGTTTAAGGGAGTCATGTTAGACAAGAATGAACAATTAAGTCTCGTCCTGGACACACCGATGTTTATTCGCGTTGGACGTACACGGTACACGCTAAAGAATTTCTTTCAATTCGAATTTCCCGATAGCCGGAGCGTGACTAGTTCGACGTCTGGTAGCGTGTTGACTTATTGCCGTTTCAATGTACCTCATGTTGACAATTTAAGACAGACAACTGTTTTATTTGTTTCACTAGATCATTCGACTTTCGTATTATAAATAAAATAGAAGGTGGAAACTGTATCGAAAAATAATTGAAGATATAAGTGGACGGAAGCGATATGCAAGAATTTTATTTTTTGATTTTATGATCTAAATGAAATTGTTGTGTTCGTATACTTATTTTGTTCTTACAAAGTTAGCGCAAATAAAATGGAAAAAAAAATATAAGATAACCAAAGTACCCAAACTCTAACTTTTTTTTAAATTATATTTATGAACTTTTAACATTTCTGAGTTGCCTGTCGTATTGTAATATATATCTTTCTACAACTAAAACGCTTAGATCTAAAAAAGTAACCAATTAATTAGGAAACTTAAATAAACTACGAAGCCTTTCGGAACAGTCTGATGTCAGTATTGCCAGAACGGTGAACCCACATTTCTGATATTAAATTAAATACCTTAAGAAATCGCCTCTTCTGATTATGGGTATTGTAACATGCTATCTAATAAACATGGATGTCATCAACGTTACTACACTCGTTGCAAACTGGTTAATGCAAACTAAAAACGCAATTTTGTAAAATTACATTAATTTCAGGACAAATTACATAGGAAAGCTCGAGATTATTTTATTTCTCTGTGTACTTCCACTACTTTTTACACAATATCTACAACGATGGTGATAAAAAAAAACAAACTAGATAATACAATTCATACCAAAACAGCTAATTCTGTAAAGGTATTTTCGCAAAAATTAATTAATAAGGAAAATCTGTTATCTATTCTTAATTAGACCGATAAATTAAATTTTATTAAAGTGAAATCGTCACCAAACGCCCTTATTAAGCTGAGGTTTTAAAACAAATCCAGCGAGTTTTTCGTAAAATGAAATTAGCCGAAAAAGGCGGCGCCATTAAAATTACATTAGCATAAATAAGAGCAATGCTAATCTAAGGCGAATAAATCTTGCCGAAGAAATAAAAATAATCCTCGTGGCCAGAGGTTTAATGACGTCACGACAGATTTGCTCTGTGACTTACTTTAAGATTTCAGAATCAAGATTTATGAAAATAAGAAGGGTTATTTTGACTTTTTAATGTAAGCTTTTTGCGTAAACGATTCTGCATTTTGCTACTATAACTTTTTAGGAATAAAATGATGCAATAGTTATTTGATATGAATTTTTACATCAAATACTCGAATTGTACTTGTGATTAAACTACAGAATTGATTAAAGGCATTTTAACCGATTTCAAAAAAGGAGGAGGATAGTAATTCGATTGTTTTTTTTTTAATGTTTGTTACCTCATGAAACTTTGGACTGGGTGAACCGATTTTGATGATTCTCTTTTATTTGAAAGCTGCTACTTCCCGTGTGGTGGTCCCATTTTAATTTGGTCCAGTTCTGACAAAGTGCAAAACCATATAAATGTTAAATTTTCATTAAGTATGTACACAACAAATAGACGAAATAACTCGTAGTCCGGTGAAGCTGTTAAGACCTTGCTAGGTAAATAGCGTAGTCAGATCGAAAAAAAAAAAACTAATAAAAATTATAAAAATAACTCAATATCACGCCAACCGATTTCGATGATTCATTTTTATTAGAAAGGATGTACTTCAAGGATAGTTTGGGTAGGTTTGAGAGTTTGGTTAGGTTCTGATTATGGGATCCGTGACAAATCGAAAATCATGTCATCTACATAGGTACAAAGTTCTCGCGAAGAATATTTGTATAATATATTTAATATACTTTTCTACCTGGAACAAATTTGAAATTTCGGTTGGCACCGACTTCTAATACATCTCTAGGTAGCACACATATTCATATGTTTTATTTAATTTGGTTAATTTGATAAACTATTTATTTTCCACTTTTTAGTGCCTTATGAGTTTTTGATTGACATCGAAGTCGGTTACTTAATTCTTTTTTTTGAAAATTTACTTAATTCTTGATAGTTATTTGAGAATATAACAATATATTAATATATTAAAAATATATGTCCCAGTAGTGAGATTTCAAATAATAATAAGAAACCTACTGGACAGATAAAAAAAACTGAGCCGTCACGGGACGCCTGGCAGATGTGAAATTTGGAAATTGTTTTGTATAAGTTATATGCCTAAAAGAACATATTACGGAATCAGCTATGGCATAGTGAAAAAATAAAGCATTACGAATTTATTCTATAAAATAATAACTGTTTATTTATTATAGTACATAAATATACATTTTTATTAAATACAAAAATTCAACTAGGCGCAGGCGCGGTTTATTTGTCGGCGTTTAACAAAGGACGCTAGGGCGTCTGCGCGTGCCGCGTAACGCTGGTAGAAAGAGTGGCCGCCAAAACAATTTGCATATTATGTTTATACAGATAGGGACGCAAATGTTTTTGAGTATTTCCTTAATAGTATAAAGTTCATGTTTTGCGTCGCCACGCCAACAATTAGGTTTACCCGCGTCTATAAATGTTTCACATCAGTAAACAAAGTAGTCGTGCACTAATGATCATACAATGAAGTGAAAATGTATAAATAGATACTTGTAAAAAAAACAATGGCGATATTGAAATAGTCGCAAAAACACTACACTTAAAACACTACATTGATTATATATTATATTATATATATATATTATATATATTAAAACATACATAAAATATTATATTATCATAATACGTAACAATAAAATCATAATTATTAAAAGAATACACTTCTTGTCACACAATAAGACGTAGTTGATGACGAGATGCGCCGAATAAACCTGATTCGGCTTCACCGACCTGAATGTGACGGTTTACATTATTTCACTGTACAACGCGCTTAAAGAAGTTTTCACTACAAAAAAATACAGATAGTGCGAACGACAAGACTTAATAAGTGTCACAAAAAATAGTCGCGGACATTAGTTAGTTATATATAAAAAAAATAACAACTGAATATTAATTTCGTTACTAGACTCTTATAAAGGGACTCTCCGTAGGGAACAAACGTAGGAAAAGTGTAGACCGAAGCGTCCTTTAGTTAGAGAAACTTTAACACTCTTTTATTCTAATTGGTCTTTTGGGAAAAAACTCAACTGTAATGTACGGAATAGGAAACGCCGGCTCCGTCGACCTTTGGGACGGTTGTTTAATTTACAGTTATATCTACACTGTCGTTTAGCGAGTTTTTAACAAACAAAAAAAAAATGAATGACGAGTACGAATATTGTTTCACAGCGAGCGTCCAGTTTCTGTTTAACTGAAAAATATTTCTAGGAAATCTGTTGTCAGTAAAAGTTTCACAATTTAAAACGTAAATGAATATTATTCGTATATATTATACAGCGTTGATTTATTAGATGATTTTTTTCTTTTCACGAACTGACTACACTATTAGCCTAGCATGGCCTTAACAGCTTCACCGGACTACTAGATGATTAATTAATTAATTGTAGATGCAGGACAATATTTCTACCATACCTGTATACATTTTAAAACATTTTGGTCTGGATTTTCAGATTTTAAAAACAAAATGTTCTTGGGTGCAATCGTTTCAGTTTTTCATCAGAATCAAAACACTATAGTGAACTTTCTCAAAGTGCTAGAGCAATCAGAAACAAAGCAAAAAGTCTTTATCTACAGGATATCGACGTAATGTTGAATACATTGTCAATCTAAGTACTAACATCACAATATTTAAATGAGATTGTCATTATGTAATCTATGGTTACAATACTTACCAAAGTATGCGTTCATTTATTACAGGCTACTTACTGCCTACGATTTCGAAAACATTAATTATTAATAAAACTAAATATTAACATTAATTATCTATACATTTTTTTTTTATATCAAAGGAGGCAAACGAACTGTTGGGTCACGTGATGTTAAGTGATCACCACCGTCCAAAGACACTAGCGACATCAGGAAAGTCGCAAGGGCGTTGTCAGCCTGTATATGTGAGAGGGGGAGGGGTAGGAAAGGGAAAGAAGGAAACAGGAAGGGAGGTGGGCCTCCGGCGCTCTCACTGACCGAACGAAACACAACAATGCAAGCACTATTATTTCACGTCGGTTTTCTGTGAGAGGGGTGTTACTACCCCGGTCGAGCCGATCCATTCATGCTGAAACCAGTAGTACCTTCAGCGTGGCTCTACCACCTATCAAAATTTCGAAATAATAAGAATGTAATTTATATTTCGATTTTCATCGATAAAAAATGTTGCAGGTAATAAGAAGGACTAGGAATAAGAAATAAAATACATTTCAATCATTTTTAAAAATGTCTATCTGTTTGTATGAACAAGCATCACTACTGAAGTACTTAGTTCATAATAAAACCTCATCAAGAAAATCATAAAGTATATTCTCGAGAATAATTATTTATGATAATCTTTAAAATCGGTCCACTGATTAAAAGTTATTGTAATTTGAATGACAGCACGAGCTAAGTACGAGAGAGGAGTAGTGATCTATACTAATATTATAAAGCTGGAGGGTTTTTTTGTTTGGTTGAACCCGCTAATCTCAGGACCAGGAAAAGATGTGAAAAATTATTTCAGTGTTAGATAGTTCATTTATTGAGGAAGGCTATAGACTATATGTCATTGGGCAAAGACCAGTAGGAGGGATCACCAGTGTTTCAAAATCGTTTTTTTTTTTTTTTTGAGAGCTTCTGCTGCGCAACCGTTTGGCTAATAATAAAGCATGAGATTTGTCAAAAAATATTTTTTTGCATCGGATATACGAAATTACCTCCTACAAACAAACAAATTTAAACAACTGCGTATAATAGGACGTTAGATAATTATTGGTTGACTATATTATAAAAAATTAAAACTATAGATTGATCTAATTAATCATTTCTATACATTAATTTCATGATATAGACACATACTCATGTATTCAGTTAGATGATTTTATTGATTAATACAAAAAAATACATTTCGCTTATTCCACACGGACTAAGCTTACCAAAGCAACCTTAAAAATAACATGTTAACAAACCATTACAAAAAGAAAACTGATGACAGGGTGTATTCGTAACATTTGCCCAGTCCAGCAATTTTCCATCGTACACGGCGCCTACACGTATTCAGCCGAATTCAATTCGGTCCTATCAGATATTCCACGTGCACAAAAATAGTCGATTCGCCTCCGGGCCGGGTTTCGATGGAGCCCTGGGAAAGATGGCGTAATATCACAACATATGTCGGCGACGTTTATGTCAACTGGCCCTCTATTCACGAAACTAATAAAAGATTCAGCATTGTCGTTTGTCCTTTCGAAGCATTGGCGCCCATTTGCGCCATTTTTGAGGTCATACTGAGCCGTAGTATGTCATTATCACAATGTATGGTTTACGATTACGTTGTAAATAACATAGTGAACCGTAAGTGGATTATACATTTTATAAATTTCTGAAATGGATATAGTATAAGAAATTTCTAAAAACGAGATACTGTAGCTAACCTCACTTGCTTTCATCAAGGAATAAAGACTTTGGTGGGAATAGGCCGTCAAAACTTGGGCAAAGGCTTGATTCCTTTCACCTCCATTAATGCGGGTTTATCATACGGAGAGATGTGGACTGTATTTTTTGTTGTTTGCGAGGGCAAGGTTATTAACGGCTATATGCTCTATCGCAGGATCCAATGGTATGTATTCGATTGAGCTTGGTAATAGGGACATACACACTTACTTGGCATATATAGTGAGTCTAATCGCTGGTTGCAGCGCTGCGGGAGTCGAGAAACTCTTTGTCCAAGGCACAGAGCGTTCACGGATTTCTCGCAGGACATACACTAAACACTTTGGCGCTTATACTAATATAGCTGCGCTTATAACAATCACTCCGGAGCGGGCGTTAAATAGCGATGCGCGTGATGCAATGTGTAGCGGACGATCCAATACCCTGTAGCGGTATACTGAGGAGGAGATAGGTGCGTGGGGGGAGAAACAGGAAGCACCCTCACGTACCATACAACAAAGCTAACTTCTTATAAAATAATTACCAGACTTGGTACCTTTATACTAGACTAGCTGACCCTTGCCCACTTCGTTGGGCGGTAAACATTTTTACTTGTGATGAAATTATGAGTTCAGTCAGTAATTAGTGCTATTTATTTTTACTGAATTTTTACAGCAATTTATTTTTACTGGAAAAATGAGAAAAGTCTTTTGTTTTAAACACTTGAGACGATAAATTTACTTATTTTAATAACTAGTAATCGTTGTTCATAATATGACCAATAAACATCAGGTAAAGATTTAATTTTTTTTTTTAAATATAAAAACTACTTTTTGTGATTTAAATATAGAAAGTAGTCGTATGCTGTCGAGACTTTGGAGGTATTATCATGCTCTACAACTTTACTGTAGAACTCGATCATATTATATTTCTCATCGTTAAGGTAGCGTTCGTAAGAAACAGTCTGGTGAAGCTGTTAAGACCTTGCTAGATCAATAGCGTAGTCACTTTGAGAAAAAAAAGTTTTCGTTCCACCGTTTTCTTCTCCAACTTACTTTGTAAATCAAACTACCACAAAAAAGTCTATTTATCTTTCGGGCTAATACAAAACTTATGACACTCACAAATAACATGGCTTTCCCTTTCTTCATCGATAAAAGAATCTTTAAAATCGGTTTAGTAGACCCAGATATTCATTCAGACCCCGTACAACCTTACAAACTCACATGTATGTGTGTATATTTATGTGTATACCATTTATGTATTGCATCAATAGAAATTATTTCTTTCTGTGTAACTCTAACTTCACTGGATTCTAACTACCGTTTACATTGTAAAGAACTAAACACAATAAATCTATTCCATACATTGCTTTCATCAGCTTCCGCTGGTTTTCGGTCTTCCTTATCTTCGAATGCGCTCTACTATATCCACCAAAGAGTTTCTTCACGCAAATCCCTTGTGGGGCGCCTCCCTTTACAAGATTCTCTAGTTGTTAGGGTGTTAGGGGTTGCACCATTTGTACGATGCTGCCCCTGCTGTATGCAAGCTTGGATAAGTTTCATCTAGCAAAATTTTTCAGTAGATATTTTACTCTATATTTTTTTACTTTGTTAATTTCATCTAATTTAAGATAAAAACAAATAAAGTGCGTCGAATTATTAAATCACACTAACGTTAGCTCTTGCTTTAAAATTCACCATGATAAGACCTAAGTGTGCTAACTTTCAAATAGTGTTAGAGCTTATAGTTTTCAGGTTCACATATATACATTTATTGAGGGTATAAGATAACGCTAATCAATGTCGTTTATAAAGGGCATACTTTAATTCATAAACCTAATATTTAATAGTTTATTAGCATTCATATAGTCTCATTATAATAAGCACTCTAATATCTATCTAATACCTTTAAACGAGCAATTCTTGTATATTTTTATTTTATTATATATTCAGGATCTCGGAAACAGAGTGAGCAATTTCCGTGAAACTTAGTATATAGGTGGTTTCGGGGATGATAAATCGATCTAACTAGATTTTTTTTTCATAGAAAACTTTTTTGAACTGAGTTTTCAGGCAATGAAAAAATATAGCTAGAATATAAAAGTAAATTTCGCTGCCGATGTCAAAACAAAAATATCTCAGATGGAAATCGGTTGCTTAGAAAATCCGTCTAACCGCAGATCGAATCCGAGTGACAGCAAAAGAGATGTCTTTTTTTATTTGGGTAAAAAATTGTTAATTTTGTAAGACAAACGTAACAGTTTATTTTAATCTAGAAATGGTTTTTAAAGAACCGAGCTAGGCTTGGTCGTCCAGGTACTTAGTTATAACTTATAACTTAATTCTATGTAATTTTTTGGAACTATCAAATAATCGTTCTTCTAGTGGTGTTAGTTGATTATCTAAGATATACAAAATATTACTTGAAAAGAAGAGAATAAACAAAAAAAAAATCAAAGAAATATAAGATCGAAAAATTACAGCATAGAGTATATATCAAATAGCAATTGCCAATTCGGGATAGGAAAGGTTCAACCTATAAAGTACGTGGGGCGGTCAAAAACAAACTTGTGCAATAAATAACCCGATCGGATAAGAAAGGTACGCGCTCAGCCATTTTATATTCAATAAAAAATGAGATAAACTAAATTGTCTTACGATACAGTCACATGTTAGATTTACGAATAACAAACAAGTATTTCATTTGTTATGTGATGAAATTTTACAAAGCTTATTTGTGATTGAAATAAAAAGGTTTTACAATTAGTACTTTAAGCGTTAAGTTCCATCCTGGAGGTGGAACCTTCTAGCACGTTACTAGCAGACAGTGACACTGAGTTCACTAACATCAAACACTCCACAGATCACACCACATTTAGATACACGTGTTCTGTTAGTTAGTAAGCTATATTTGGTTATTCTTATTTATTTATTTGGAAATCGTTTGTGTGCGTGCGCGCGTGCGTGTGTGCGTGCGCGCGTGCGTGTGTGC
>JACEII010000006.1:2944038-3006939 GCA_014332785.1 Antheraea mylitta
TGTGTGCGTGCGCGCGTGCGTGTGTGCGTGCGCGCGTGCGTGTGTGCGTGCGTGTGTGCGTGCGTGCGTGTGTGTGTGCGTGGGTGCGTGTGTGCGTGTGTGCGTGCGTGTTGTGTATGTGTGTGTGTGAACGCGTACGCGTGATGACGTGTAAATATACATCGTCGTGTGTTTGTATTTCTGGTTTCTGTGCCTAATTTATCCCCTTTTATCTCCTCTACTTCCGCGTTGAAATTTTATTATTTCACTTTTAAATATATTCTGTGAACATCGAAATATGTCTACCGTATCATATACATCATTATAGGATTGTATATTACGTAATATTGCAAATAGACAACGAGGCAGCAAAACTGTTTATCACCCAAATTCAACTTTATTACCAAACAATTTCTCTTTCCATTTGACGGAATATCATATAACATAATCGTAAAATAAATTTCGCTTACTGTTTTTGACCTTTTTTCAAAGTTTTTCTTCGCCAGGAGAAGGGTCAGACGCTTCTGTGGAGATTAAAAGACATTATTTACCCTGTGTGGTGTATACGTGGACGTCAAAGTTTTATATTCCCGACATGGGCTTGAAAGGTGACTTTTGGGTATGAGTTCTGGCAATATATCAATACAATTATGAATAGGGCAATTCTCTTTGAGGCTCGTCAATCAGCTTTAATTAATTAATGAGTTCTCTTCACATAAGTTTGATGTTATGATAAATTTACTTATTAGTTTTGATAATTTAGACACTTCTATAAGTAATAGATTTCTTATGGGAGGGCTTTAAAATTCTGATCTGTAATATTTTTGTGTGACGAAAAGTGGTGGGTACAAAACACTGTGTCGGGTAGAGTGGAAGCAGCGAGACATACGCTCTTCTTGATTTATTTCCTTCTCGTTGTCGTAGTTGCGTTATACTGCGTTCAGATAACGTGGTGAGCACTGAACACGATTTACGCTATTCAAAAGTGGTTGATGAATAATTAAAATGTTTTTCTATAATAGAAAAGTTTCACTTCTATCGAGTGTTTCACATGACACCTTGTTTTTTTGTATCATTTTATACGTCTTATTAGATGACGTCTAATTATAATTAAACGATAATATAATTATATTAAATTTACGCGTTAAAATAATTATATAGAAATTAGAAGACATAAGGATTTATAGAAAAATTACAATACCATCTTGATTGAAATATATTTTGTAATATACCATTTACGCCATTATTCTTATTATTAAATTACTACTCGTATATTCTTATTCTCTCGTATATATTAGAATATTTCTTTTTATTTAAATATTTGCCCAAATTATACCTATGCTTTTATGAAACATTCTATATTCAGAGAATAATAAAATTGTTATTAAATATAAAAAAATGATAAACGTTAATGTTAACATCTAAAAAGAATTTTCGTCATAAAATCCTTTGAAACACAGAAACATTCGCATAAAAACTTTTTAACAAAAAATTAAACCGCCGAAAAAACTGAAAATCAAAAAATAATAAACCTTTTACTTTATTCATCTTAATAACTAAGTTCTTAAACTAATGTAAGCATACCTAAGTAATTTTAAGTCGGCGCCAATCAAGCAAATTAATTAATTACTTAAAGCGTGATGCGCGGCGGCGGCGCAGCGTGACACACCCCTTGCATGCCGAACGCTTACGAAGCAACCCGAACGGGCACACACGTTACCGCTGGAGATCTCAAATTGTGTTTTTAATTTGATTTGGTTATTTTTGTGAATTTAAGTAATCTAATGATCTTTGTTCATTGGTTTTTTGGCGCCGACTCAAAATTTCTTAGGTATACTTACATTAGTTTAAGAACTTAGTTATTAAGATGAATAAAGTAAAAGGTTTATTATTTTTTGATTTTCAGTTTTTTCGGCGGTTTAATTTTTTGTTAAAAAGTTTTTATTTTATAATTTTTTGTGGCTATGATCTTACTAATTACTACAAGCTTAATTTATTTGTAATACACAACTCAGAAGCTGAATTATAAATCATACCCGGTTTTCTAACTCTTTGGGTTGCTTTTTTCATGTTTACATGTATATGGGATCAACTTCTGTGTATACTCTTTCAAATCAAAAGATAATAATTTAATTCGGACTATTCTGTCTAAAGGTATGCACGGTCATAGACATAATCAGTGCGTGAATAATCAATCATTGTCTATTTTCATACTCTTAGGGTCGAAATTTTTTTCCCAAATTTAAATGGGACCAACTTCGGAGTATACCCTTTCCAATAAAAAAAGAATTATTAAAATCGGACTATACTGTAAGTGTAATATACAACTCAGAAGCTGAATTATAAATCATACCCCGTTTTCCTACCCTTGGGGTTGATTTTTTCATGTTTACATGTATATGGGACCAACTTCTGGGTATACTCTTTCAAATCAAAGGATAATAATTCAACTCGGACTATTCTGTCTAGAGATATGCGCGGTCATAGACATAATCAGTGCGTGAATAATCAATCATTCTTGATTTTCATACCCTTAGGGTTGAATTTTTTTTCCCAAATTTAAATGGGACCAACTTCGGAGTATACCCTTTCCAATAAAAAAAGAATTATTAAAATCGAACTATACTGTAAAAAGTTATGCGTGATCATACATAAAAAAAAAAAAAAAAATATACGCGACGAATTGAGAACCTCCTCCGTTTTTTTCGTCGGTTAAAAAATATTAGAGTATAAAGTATTGTCGTCAACCCGAAAACGGTAAGCGTACGAACGCGACGGAATTTTTAGCCGAAAGAAATGACTCAGTCCTGGGCTTTATTAAAAACGAAATATGATAAAATATATGACAACAGTGACGTGAAATGGCGTGAACGAGTGTAAAAATACAAGTGGATAATAAATTGTTCAAGTGTTTACTCAATGACAATGTAATACGGAATTTAGTTATAATGTGCTCTGTAAAGTGGATCCAGTTATTGGTGATGCTGTCCTCGTGCTGGGCTCAGGAAGGTGAATGGAGTGAAGATGCTGAGGACTTAGGTAAGTTTTTTTTTTCAATTTATACTAAAGCAACAACTATGAAATAGATATAACGGAGGATAAATAGAGGTTTTTTTTATGTCATAGGATGTTAAGTGATCACCGCCGTCCATAGATACTGGCAACACCAGGGGAGTCTCAAGTGCGCTCCCTGCCTGTGTTTAGAGGGAAGGCGTAAGGGAAGGGGAAGGGAGGAGGGGCGAGAGCTGGCGAGATGGGTCTCCGGTGCTCTCACTGACCGAACGAAACGCAGCAATGCAAGTACTGTTACTTCTCGTCGGTTTTTAGTGAGAGAGTGGGCATTATCCCGAGCGAGCCAACCCATTCATGCTGAAACGTATAGGTCTCCCGTTGTGCGCGAATCTCCAAAAAATTCTAGATTATTAAAGATAGTACTTTGTAAGGTCGTTTCAAAAATATCATGTTGATATTTTAAACTGTTCAAACTGCTATAGGCATCCTTAGAAAACAGAACATATGCTTTGAAAACAGTACGGTTGGCAACATTGCGCCGTAATATCAAGTAATTATGTATTACTAGTGGGCGCCCAGTGGTCAACATTCGACCATAGTTCAAGTCGTGTTATAAATATTATAATAATAGCTATATTTTATTTTATAATATCATTATTGAATGTAGAATGAAAAATGGGAATTGGAACGTAAGAGTAAAAAATACATACTTTATTGAAGTACGTTATTGACGGCTGTCAAAATATCTTTTTTATTTACATGTGTGTATATGTTGTGTAAAATTCAAGCAGTAGTGTGATTAATGCATATTTTAATTAATTTAATCTACTTCTAATGCATTTTATATAAAATAAATAGCTTCCTGCCCTTTTCCACCATATAAACTTTAACTATGCAAAATTTCAAGTTCACCTGTTTACGCAGTTCGCTTGAAAAGGGGTACAAAGCTTTTGCTTCACGTATTAATATATATGATATAAAAAAACTCGAGGAATTCATAAGGGCTGCTAACAGAAGTCTCAAAACAATTACAAAGACTCAAAACAATTACATAAAAATGTTCTTTTTTGAAATTTTCATATTAATTTTAGTGTGAATTATGATAATATTTACATTTTAAAATTTGCTTATTGAAATTATTAACATTAGTGTGGTTTTCATATCTACTGGCAGTCGGAGCAATAATTATATATAGTTTTATAAAGTATATTAAGCAATCAAATGTATGATGAACTACAAAATATCGATATTATGTAACGTAAACAAACCGCGCGAGCACAATACGGGCAGTCATGCTTATGTAACATGTTATGACGGTAAATTATAAATCGATCTCCTGCCAAAAATACTGTACAATGCGCTTAAAGAAGTTTTCACTTCAAAATGATGTAACTTCTCCAAAAAGTTTTTAATTCAATATATATTTTGATTACTGTATACGTACTACGTATATACGGGTTATAACTTACTACACTATTGACCTATCAAGGTCTTAACAGCTTTACCGTACTACTAAGGTTTGACAACTAGCTCAAGGGTGCACGGCACACCTCGGCTTGCGCTGTTGCCTCATTCATAAAATTCTCGAACTATCTAACCTAAAATAAGCTAAGCTATATATTCATACTTAAATGACCTATTGAAACATATATGTGTACCAAGCATACATACCTCAACACCTCTTATATATATTTTGTATCGTATAATGGTAAAAACTAAAAATACCGATAAATGCTCTATAATATTATATTTATTTTTATTACACAAAAATAATTTTACACACGAGTGTATACTATCTTCCGTAAACATTGTTCCAGTAACATTCACGACCATTATATAGATAATTATAATAATTGTCGCTCTAGGCAATCACCACAAGCGGCAGTTACAATTCAAATCAGCAGCTCATTAATGGCGCCTGATAGAATACAGGCACGATGCCAAAATCTTGATAATACAGAACGATGCTCCTGATTTTCCAATGCAACACTCTTTTACGCTTTCAACATAAATATTACAAGTACCCTACGTACTTGGGAACTAATGTATGTATTACCTGAAGGACCTACAATAGTCATATAATAATAATAATTGTTATAAAACGTTCTATGCTGATATAATTTAAATATAAAACACTAGCTTTTTTATACAATAGTAGGCAAACAAATAGGTGGGTCAACTGATTTTAAGTGATCACCGCCGTTCATAGACACTAGCAACACCAGGAGAGTCGCAAGTGCGTTGCCAGCCTGTGTTTGGGGAGAGGGACAGGGAGAGGAGGGGAGTGTGTAGGGGGTACGGGAGGGAAGAGAAAGGGTGGTTTTTCTCCGGCGCTCTCACTCAAACAAAACGCAACAATGCAAGCACTGTTACTTCATGTCGGTTTCCTATGAGCAGTGCCCGCGACTCCCGCGTGATAGCTAATGCAAAAAAACAGTTACTAATAAAATCATTTGAATGTATTAAGTGCATTTACTAATCTACTTTTCTCTCGTACTTAAATCGCGTCGTCATTAAAATTACAATAACTCTTGATAGAGTAAACCGATTTGAATGAATCCAAGACTAAATATTACTCGAGGATATGTGCGCCAATTTATTGCACAAAAATCTAAAGAATACAGTCACGTTAAATTTACATTCTTGTTAAATATATACGTACATATATTAAGAAATATCAATTATTAAAATAGAAATGTGTTCAAAAACGCCATTTATCAAATTATTTTTCGTACTATATTGTTTCATTTCTAATGTCTTCGACTAATATGTTATTGTGTCATCATCACTATTAGAATATTTTTTGTTGATTCTCAGGATTTTTCAACGACTCCGGCATCTCGTTCGTTTTTAAGTTTTTTTTTTCTCGAACTGACTACGCTATTGAAGCAAGGTCTTAACAGCTTCACCGGGCTACTAAGGCGAGCGCTTAAGGCACTCAGCCGATTTTATTTTTGGCAACTAGCTCAAGGGTGCACGGCACACCTCGGCTTGGCTGTTGCCTGTTGCATGCAAAATCGCGACCTATCTTGGCTAACCTAGCTAACTATTCATATATGTATGAGTTGTTGAAACGTATATATGTACCAAGCATACACACCTCAACAACTCCTCCGTATATTTATTATCAGAAAATTGGAGTTTTTTCAGTTCAATAAGGGAAAAAAAGTAAACCCTTCCACTTTCATGTGTAAGCTTGTAGGCGTGCACAGTTTTTAAGAGTAATTCGCCATGTCGTTTTATTTGTAGGCAGGAAAGTAAGACAATATTAAATTCATATACACTTGCATTAATTCAAGAAAATAGTATTGTATTTTATTTTTTCTTTTATTATTTTTTGTTTAGCAAGTAAACAGACAAATTTAGTTTTATTTTTGTATTAGCTGTGCTCGTGGTTTCATTCGTTTTTTTTATTACTATTATCATTTGTGGTAATAAATAGGTGAAATTTTGCAAAACTAAAAATTATGTCAGGCGCGTTAGCAAGACCTAAAAAAATACTGTCTAAATATTTTCCGTGTTCCATTATTCTAACTCAGCAGAAGCTGATATATTGCAGCGCTACCTATTAAATTGATATGTAAGTAATATATGTTATCTGTTCGCAATGTGTAATGACCCCGAGATGGAGTTAACCTACTTATCTTACCACGTACCTAAAGTGTACATATATCTATTGCGACACATGCGTTGTTTTTATAAAACAGTTAAATACGTATTGAAGACTTCCTTTAAAAAGGTTTCGCATTAAATCCATCTCGCTCGCTCGAGGCAAGTTCGCGTTATCCTTTTTCGCAAGTCTAACCTAAGCTAACCTAACCAAAGCGAAACAAAATATCATAATGGCGAACATTCAGCGAGCGCGGTGCTTAAATACTTAGGTTAGGCTAGATTTGCGAAAAAGGATAACGCGAACTTGCCTCGTTCGAACGCAGTGCATTTAAAACGAAACCTGAGTTTTTGGCGGGATTTCAGTCTGTCATGTAGTGGATTTTATATTTAATTCATAATCTTGTGTTACTTGACTCTATATTGTATAAAGTTGGTGGTGTTTTATGTAATATGGTTAGTTTATTATGCATAAGTGAAGTGAATGAAAAATAATACCACGGAGCATGCAATTCTGAGATGCCACAAAAACTCCCTGGAAGGTTGTAGCAAGGGATCCACCATCTTGTTAGAATATGGTTTCACACGATGCTTAATATTGGAATGATCACATGAAGTTTGTGATATTATTGACTACGTGAGAATGGCAGTAATAATCGGAAAGATTGATTACCAAAAATAAAGTTAAAAAAAAACGAAACCTTTTTAAAGCAAGTATTCAATACGTATCTAATTTTTTTGTAATAACATCGATATTGCCCAACACAATACCAAAATAAAATTACTATATACTACAGCCATAACCCTTCTCAAAGGCTATCACAATAATTTCATTAATTAATCAGCTGACGAAATGTACTACGAGAGTATATTAAACATCATACGACTATTAATAAGTTAGGCATTAACCTCATTAAGTCCCACTAAATGTACATGTTTTGACTTTGATAGATTAGATTAGTTGCGGTTGGCAATTAATTGAAGTTCGAATTATAGTCAAGTAGTATACGTTTCAAAATATTAGTTATATGGGGACATTTTAATTAATGCTTACTGTCAAAGTTTGAAATTTTCGACCATCGCAGTGAATTATATTAATTTAAAACTAATTTCCCGTCTTGAATAACTATAGAATTATTAACGCAGAGAATGACATCAAATCTTCTCTTATGGTTTTGTGATTAAATAAAATGGTAATTGAACGTATACACATCTGTCAATATTTTTGAAAATTCTGTGTCTCAGTAACTCATTTTTTATGGAAATTTTAATACCCAAATGTGTAACTGTTCTATACGATTTATTTCACATTTTCTTTCATACAAACCTTGTCCTGACATTTAGAAATAACAGGAATATAATTAGCGAAGTAAGTGCAGCAGATGTAAACTAATGCGCTTACATACGTTCGGCAATTAATTCTTATTTATATAGATAGATATATGTATAATCAAATGTAAGCATTGATATCTTGATGACTAGATGTTGGTATATAGTAAAGAATTTTTATTTGCGATTCCAGTATTTTTGGATAAAATATCATGATCACTTTCTGTATTAGCTGTAAAAAAGTATTATTTGAGATTTATTGTAGACTTTAAGTCTGCTTTACTTTGGACAGTTCTTCCGATCACCTTCGAGAACATGAAGCTTTGCAATTAAATAACCTATTGTAAAATGTAAAATACTGAAAAATCACGAGATTCTTTAAACGTGTACATAATCTAAATAACAGTAGTACTTCCGAAGGTGGTAGAGCATTTATTTTAGGCATTTTAAATTGATTATCATTGTGCTACAGATTTTATATGGTGGTACAGCTTTTTCTAAACTTCCCCAGCTATATGTTGAAAATTTGATGCTAAGCAATTATGGGTATATACCCATAATTGCGAGAATATTCTCGCAGCCACACATCACATCCTTATTTAATATTAGGGGATGTCGTAATAATAGCTTTTACGTTTACGAAAGACGATTTAAGCAGCATTAGCGGAGACATTTCTTTTCGTGGCTATATAATCCGATTCGGGAGCGATAGCCTCGCCCACAGGATCGACAAGTAAATGTCAAGTCTGGAGCCAATTGGTCATTTCGTGAAGATTGATGACGCTTGATACGTTATTGACGAAGTTGGTTGAACCACATTTTATCGTGGGTCGCGACTCCTTCATGAACGCGCCGCTTCCACCTGTTTCTATCCTGAGCGAGCTCCTGCCAGCTTCTACAGTCAATGCCAAAAGAGGACATATCTCGTTTGGCGCAGTCTTTAAAACGTAGCAATGGCCTCCCGATATTCCTTTTTGCATACGCTATAGCACCCAGTAAGATACGCCATGGCATACGGGATGCATCCATGCGGTATACATGCCCTAGCCAGCGAAGACGCCTCTGTTTCAGCACAGCAGTTATACTAGGCACTTGAGCAGTCTCTAAAACTGTTTCGTTTGTGATCTTGTCCGCCCAGGTTATCCCTAGAATTTTACGAATACATCGCATGTGGAAAGCATTAAGTTGGCGTTCTTGTTTTGCGCGTGTTGTCCAGCTTTCTCCTCCGTACAAAAGTATGCTCAAAACGCATGTTTGGTAAACAATCATTTTGGTTTTGTTAGTAAGATGGTTATTATTCCACACTCTTGTACTCAGCTTTCCAAACATGGTCGCCGCTTTGCCAATTCGAGCTTTTATTTCACTTTCCAGAGATAAGTTGCTAGTCACAATCGATCCCAAGTAACAAAAGTTATCGACCATTTCCAAAGGGCTGCCATCCAACAAAATTGTAGGGTTTCCTGTGCACCCTTGCATCATTACGACTGTCTTTTTGTTGTTGATTGACATAGAAAGTAAAGAGCATGCATGAGAAAACCTATCAACCATGCTTTGGAGTTCATCGGCAGAACTAGCTACAAACACCGCATCGTCAGCAAAAAGAAGATTATTAATGAACAAATCGTCTCGATGGCGTTTTGAACTAAGGAGTGCGGTATTAAAAAGTTTCCCATCAACCCTCGAATGTAAATGTATACCTTGCAAGTCATCTCCAAAGGCAATTTGAAGAAGAACTGAGAAAAAGATTCCAAACAGAGTAGGAGCCAGCACGCAGCCCTGACGAACACCTCTACGCATATCGAACGGCTCTGATGTACAACCATCTTGAACCACGGCTCCTTTCATGTCGTTATGAAATGACATAATGAGTTTTAACAGCTTCGGAGGACACCCAATCTTGACTAATACTGTAAAAAGTCCTTCTCTACTTACTGTGTCGAATGCCTTGTTGAGGTCGATGAATGCCATTAGTATAGGTGTTTTCTGCTCTCTACATTTCTCTTGTAATTGACGTAGCGTAAAGATTAAATCTACCGTTGAACGGTGAGCCCGGAAACCACATTGGGACTCAGGATAGATACGCTCTGCCAATTTCTGAAGTTTGCCCAGTATCACCCGGCCAAACAACTTACCTACTGTACTTAAAAGCGATATACCACGGTAATTATTACAATCACCGCGGTCACCTTTACCTTTGAACAGGGTTATAATGTTGGCGTTACGCATATCCTGAGGCACGTACTCTTCTTCCCAGCATTTGTCCAGCAAACTATACAATATTGGTGCTAAGGATCCGATTTTGAGAATTTCGGTGTGTATACCATCACCACCGGGACTCTTTCCGCTTTTCAGTTGGTTAACGGCTCTTTGGAATTCCTCTATAGTGGGTTTGTCGTCTAACTCATTCCAGATTGTTAAGCATGGTATGTTATCAACGACTTCAGGCTGTATATTAGCTGGACTTGAATAAAGATCCTTATAATGTTCTACCCACCGAGCTAACTTACGCTCATTATTAACTATTATAGTTCCATTTGCTTCTTTTAGTGGAGCCGTCTTTTTTGGTACTGGACCGATTAAATGCCTTATACTAGCATATAAGTTGCGAACGTTACCGGTATCTGCATACGATTGGATGCTGCGGCATATCTGCAGCCAATACTGATTAGCATAATAACGTGCATTACGTTGTAAAACTGACTTAGCACTGCTTAGTTCCTTGCACGTTGTTGAGTTTGTATCTTAGAGCAGCCTGTCGCTTTAGATCAAGTAAAGGTTCTAAGTGTTCCAAGTTTTCGGCAAACCAGTCTTTGCTTGCAAACTTCGCGCATCCGAAAGCTTGACTAGCTATGTCTGTTAGCAGCGTTTTCACGTTGCTCCATGCTTCTTCAAGAGTAACATGTGTGTCCCAGGTATCAGTCCAATTCTGTACTAGTATGTTAAATAATTCAAGACACTTATCGTCCCTGATATTGAGGAGATTTATTTTTTGCCTACCAAGAGGCTTTAATGAATGGATCCTCTTATGGGTGACAATAACGCGAGAAATAACGAGTGAGTGATCAGTATCACATTGAGCACTCTGAAAAGATCTTTTGTGCAGAGTTTCCCGTATCGCATTCTTTCTAGTTAGTATATAGTCTAGTTGGTGCCAATGGCCAGAGCGGGGATGTTTCCAAGATACTTTATGGGTTAGCTTTCCCTTAAAAAATAAGGTACATTTCGTACAATGTCTGCAAGCTGATCATAGAATGAATCTTTGTCTTCACTACTAGAAGGTAGCGTCGGCGCATATGTTGAAACTAGAGTTACATATCCGCATTTACTGTTCAAACGCACCACCATAATTCGCTCGGTAATACCATGAGGAGTTTCTATAGCAGATAAAACATCGTTACGCACCGCAAAGCCTACACCGTGTATTCTACTATTAGATACGTCTCTTCCTTTCCAGAAGAATGCATAATTTATTTCGCGAATAGAGCCCTTACCAGGGAGTCGAGTTTCTTGTAGAGCTGCAATACCGACATTTAGCCTGTGCAATTCTGTATCTATAACAGCTGTTTTACGCAGGTCTTTTGCGCAATTTGAGCCTCCACTGCTGTCTGGGAGGCTTGTCCTCATAGTGCGGACATTCCATGTTCCTAAACGCATAGTAAAAGGTAAGGTTCTGTTGTTATTTCTTAATTTCTTTAAATGTTTATTTTTATTTGCAGGTGTAATGAGAACGGCATCAATCGTCTAGTTACTATATTACTACTATGTTCCCTACACCCAAGGGAAACAGATCAATGCCGAGGCGGAGCAGTACCTAATTGACCGGGGGCTGCCCAGCTAGAGCGGGCGGTAACTGGTCAGTGGATCTACGATGGATCCTCCCACTGACGAGAGTGACCCCTGGCGCTCACGCTTTCGCCCATTCGCGCGAACTTTTAACCGGTGACTGTCACTCCCCGTGTTGGTTTCCACGAAGTTGGCCTGACGTGGGTGAAGTGTCCTCTTCACAGACGCTGCATCGCCTGGAACGCAATTAAGGAAACATAGGTTTGCCCAAGGCCTATGTCACCCTCTCGACCTTATCGGTAAGGATCCACAGGAACGACAAATCGATACGTGTGGAACCGATTCGGTTGCAGGAATATGACGCTTATTACGAGTCGAACTCTACTTGCGCCTAACGGGGATTCCACCCCCGGGTTTTTCTTCAGAATTTTCCATTTCTTGAGCGGTTGCAAACCAATGCTAATGGAGTTCGTCTCTCCGGTATTTGCAATTCGATGTTTGGGTCGCTAATGGAATTAGTCGCCTTTTACGACACCCGATTAGGGGATGTGCTATTCGTCACCGGCACAACACAGCAGGTGATGTCGTGGTGTGACACAAAAACCTATAAAAAAAGGTAAAGGACAGACTGCCGATAGTTCAACTGAAAACTTAAATAAATAAATCTGTTTGCTTTTGAATGTTCATATTAATGTAGATGGTAGAGCCATACTGAAGCTATTACTGGTTTCAGCATGAATGGGTCGGTTCGGCCGGGGCACTACCACCAAACCCACAGAAACACTCACATCAAGCACCAACAGTGCTTGCATTGTTCTGTTACATTCGGGCAGTGGGGGCGCCGTAGGATAACCTCCCCTCTCCCCCACCTCTCCTTCCCTCCGCTCCCGAACATAGGCGGGCAATGCAATTGCATTTGGTGTTGCTAATGTTTACGGACGGCGGTGAACACTTAACATCAGGTGATCCTCCTGTTCGTTTGCCTCCTATGATATTAAATAAAAACCTAATAGCCAATAGTGATTTAATCAGTAAATTGACTGTAAATTCATCATCATCAATATTTTTAATTTAATCTTGGAACACATCCCTTATATATTTTTTATACAAAATACAGACTTTGACGAGATTCGACATAGTACAGTCGGTTGCCTTGCTAGAATACGACTCACCTATGATTTGGGATGTCAGACCTTCACTCCCCACGACGCGACCACACTATGTACCTCCCTATTACCGTTTTCATTATACGCATGTAATTGTGTATCGCAAAACCCGTTTCCAGCCATTGCCAGTAATATATAGGAGCACCGTGTATATAAATATAAGATACTATATAGAAACTACCTATAAACGCTCGTACCGGCACACTCGCAGAAACATGCGTATCTACGAGACCGGTACTGTCCATAGAATACCTTTTAAAATCTCTCGTTGATGCGTATATTTGTGTGAGTGTGCCGTTTTCCAGCGTTTGTAGTTAGTTTCCTTATTGTCTCTCATATTTATACTATGACCACGTACTCTATCCGACTTATCTATAAATAAATGAATTTATAGAGGTTTGCCATTGTGCTTCTATCATTCAAAAACTTGAACAAATCTTTATACTTTTATTGCTTTACTTTCAAGATACTTGGTCTTTATATTAAAAAACATTGCAATAGCTTCATTTTTACTTTCTTTTTTATGTGTTTTCTGCTGTACCTAGAATATATTGTTAAGGTAATTAAATATGCATATGAAGTTATGGGTATTGGCTAATAAATGTTTTGAAGAATTATTCAATTGAATCCCATCTTCTCTTTTCAAAAACCGAACCACACGCGCATGGCTTCGGAGCCACAGTTTTATGGTAAAGACTATTGGAGCACGAACTAAAAAGTTCGCAACGTCTTATCTTTGCTGTACTATGAAGCTATGGAACAATCTCCAAGCCAGTGTGCTCCCTCTTCCCTATAACATGGAATCCTTCAAGCATAACCTGAAGAGATATTTACGCAAGCTGGCGTAACAGCAACGACTGGGAATTGATAGTTTGTCTCTCATTGATCGCCTTTTTTTATTATATTACGCCTAACATCAGGCATAGTGCAATTGCTTTGCCGTGCTACTATAAAAAAGAAGTCCTGGAAGCAAATAAAAGCCACTCGAGGCTTTTCCAGTATTTATCATTTAATTATATTCTTTCATTATGTGATCCAAATATCGTATACATGTATTAAAAATGACTCTTCGTAAATAATATATCACACAACTTTTTAATAATACCTAAATAACAACTGCCGAGATTTTCCACGTGCGCTATAACATGGATACTAAACAATGTCGCCTATTTCAAACACTATTTCTAAATGCTAAAGGTAAATTTAATTTAGTACCGTTGGTTGGAATAATTAGGTCAAGCCGAGACCGGAGGTTTCACCGAACGTTAACTTAGATGGCGTTTCGCCGTTAGTATAGTGCGCGGTGTTCTTATTTGGAAGTAACCAAGTAACAACTCATTCGTTTAGAGGTACTGATATGTTATATTTTACGATATAACTAGCTTCAGCAACTTCGTCCGCGTGGAATAGTTACTTTGGGCTAACGCTAACTTTAACTCGCGACTTCGTTTACGTAGAAGGTGAAAATATTTTTAAATAATACGTACTTTAACTCCCATTTTGAAACATTCTTCATTGGTACTCCGTTCCTATGAGCCTTATGATGTAGCCTTCCCCGATAAATAAGCTTTCTAACACTGAAAGAATTTTTGAAATCGGATTTGTAAAATTTCCAGGTTGGTTAGTTTGGTCATTACTGGGAGAATATTATATGGAGAAGTTGACACCAAAGCGTGAAGTAATTTTTTTACTAATTAAATTTTAAATTTCTTTTGCTCGCGGCTTCGCTCGTATCCATGAAGATTAAATTTATTCCTGGCGAACATCACATTTTATTTAGGTGAAAGGGCCATCGAAGTATTACGTAAACACAGATGAGGGGCAACGGTCCTTGATTTGCTTATTGACATGAAGATGAGAACATAGGGATTGGGGGGTTCTGGGTAGTGATTACATCAGAAATATTTATTAAACCAGAAAGAATTTAAAAATACTTATATAAATGCTTATGTAGGAATGGGGGTGGAGGAGTTGTAAGAGCATTACTTACTATTGCTGTCCAAGGTTCAGGAGGCGGTCCAAAATTACAAAAATTCTACAATATATTAGCGGCCTTTGAGAGGCCTCACGTCCTTTTTTATATCCCTGACAACGTGTATCCAAAATATTATGATGACTGGTTGAGTAATTAAGGGAAAACAGAAACAGGGAAACAGAAATACCAGAATTAAGTTATAGTAGTTATCGTGTACTACAACGTTTGATATAAATGAATTTTAATGTCATAATTAAATTGTAGTCGATGAATCGTTACGGAAATGAAAACACTGAAACCATTTGTCAAATAGAAAGAAACAAAAAAAGAAAATATATTTATTGTAGTAAATATATGGACAAAAACAATAGTATAAAAACAGAGTTACAAAGGTTTTTTTTACTCTATAGGAGGCAAACGAACAGGTGGGTCACCTGATGTTAAGTGATCTCCACCGTCCATAGACGGTAATACTAGGGGAGTCGCAAGTGCGTTGCCAACCTGTGTTGGCGGAGAGGAAGGGAAGAGGAGAGGGGGAGGGTGAGTAGAGGTGGGTTTCCGGCGTTCTCATTGACCGAACGAAACGCAACAATACAAACATTGTTACTTCACGTTGGTTTTATATGAGAGGGTGGTACTACCCCGGACGAGCCGACCCATTCATGCTGAAGCCAGTAATCGCTTCAGCATGGCTCTACCACAACTAAAACATAGAAAAAGAATAAAGAATATACGTCAAAAATTATTAGGATTATACCACGGTTGAACTGCAAAGACGCACAATGCGGCATGACTGGCTCATCTTTATAAATTACCCCAGCGCTGATTTCAATTGCGGCCAAGTGGGATTATATATCTAATAATAATAATTATCGAACTACATTAATCTAACTAAATGAATCTGCTATTACAAAATGTAACCCCTACCCAACAGCCACGTACTCAATGTCTACGTATGCGCTGTCACGAGCCTGCCACACGAGATCACATGCCATGACTGTACAGAAATCCTACAAGACCCGATTCATCGTTTGATATAGCAGTCTACACCCTGCCACCATAATCTACTTCACTACACGAACAATAGCTATAAATACCTACTAGAAATTTTACTATAAGGATTTGTTTATCGTTTTTTACGTATTTTCTCCATGTGAATTTGTAATAACAAAGAGGAGATGTATATTAGGTAGGTAGGTTTTGTAGTTGGTAGAGCCACGCTGAAGAACTCCCTCTCACAGAAAATCGACGTGAAGTAACAGTGCATTGTTGCGTTTCTTGCGGTTAGTGAGAGCGCTGGAGACCCACCTCCAATCCCCCTCACCCATCTATCCCTACCACTCCCTTAATATACCAAACTAATATAACATAGTTTATTTGTGTAAAGGGATCAATAATATAAAAGACATATTTATTAGCATCCTCTGACGTCACACCGCACAATGAATCGCTGAAGCGATCAAATGAAACAAAATCGAACAAACTCAAGTGGGAATCGCGCTCAACCCATTAAACACGATTGCTTGTCCAAAATGAAAATAGGGAAATATATTTTCGTTTGTTCGAGAGGTCGTTAATCCATGTTTTTTATTCTGATTTCGATGCAATCCATCGGGAGGTGCGTTTGTGTGCAACAGATTTGTCATTTTGATTGCACACTCTACATTTAACTTTACTTTTGAGGTTTATTACATTTCAGTAAGAGCATACCTTTGGACAAGGCTTTTTGTGGCAACACGTGAGGAGAGCACGCAGTGCCATTAAAGGGAATTTCGAAAACATCGAAAAACTGCCCTAATAATAAAAACATACTTACTTGTCTTGTATTAGATAATTAGTTAATTATTAGGTAATTATTTAGACTTGAAATAAGTCATTAAAATCTAAGAAAGCTTACAATAAAAAAGCCATTCTAATTATGTTATAAAATTAAAAATTAGGCAATTGTTCCAAAAATTTAAGACGTTTGCTTAAAATTGCTTTAATACAAAACTACAAATTCGTTAATTCTTCGAATGTCTGTGAAATCTTGAACGAGAGTTTCGAAAGGACGAAATCTTCAAAGACTCTCTTAATCGGTGAGACACATTTAAAAGTAAACGGAGGGTATTCAAGTTCGATTTCTCTCCTGAATGCTTACTAAAGCAGAAAAAAGCGACCCAATTAAAAAGTGTTCATGCATGGGCGACTCTATTCGGCTTCAATTTTATTGGAACAATTAATTTTACTGCGAAAATTTCTGGACAGCGGAACGAATGGAAAACGAGAGAGTCCGTGTAGGTGGTTGGTTTCATCGACCTTTTGTCAGTACGCGGCGAATGGGTTGTTTGGAATCTAATCAAAGGGTACGCAAAAAGTGTTCGCTCGTTATTATGGTCATGATAAATGAATTGAATTTTTTTATGTAATTGGAAAGCGGTTATGTCAGAACGATTCGGTATATTCGAAAAATAATAAATTACAAATAACCAATTTATTACGTGAATGGTAGATATAAAGATTTGTTTTGAATAAGAATTGAATATATTTCACTTCATGCGTTATATTACATGTAGCTGAGGTGATAACCAAAAATATACTGGGTAATTTATCCCTATTTTTACTTATTACCGCTTCGCACAAATGTGATAATGAAGAAAAGGACACCAGACTTTTCATCTACAGTACGACAGCCTAGCTTAGTTCTTTATATTAAAATTAAAATTGTTATATTAAAAAAAATATTTCGTTTACTGTTCACTCGGTTTCGAACAGGTTAGACGGATTTTCGAAGCAGTCGATTTCCATCTGTGTTATTTTTGTTTTGACAGCGCTAGTGAAGTTTACATTTATATTCTAGCTATATGTTTTCATTGCCTGAAAACTCAGTCTAAAAAAGTTTTTAATGAATGAAATCTAGCTAGAATGATTTATCCTCTCCGAAACCACCTACATACTAAGTTTTACGGGGATAGCTGACGCCGTTTCCGAGATCCTGAATATATCTATACTAATATATAAAGCTGAAGAGTTTGTTTGTTTGTTTGGTAGAACGCGCTAATCTCAAGAACTACCGGTCCGATTTAAAAGTTTCTTTTAGTGTTAGATAGCTCATTTATCGAGGATGGCGATAGGCTACATATCATCACGTTAAAACGGTCAGGCGCTGAGCACTAATGAAGAATAACAAAAAAACGGGCTATTTTTGAAGCTTCCTCTGCGTATTAATGTCAGTATTATATGCGTTGCCATGGTAACACGATAACATTCTGTCGCAAATATTTTCATGGTTTATTTTGTGTTCCTACTCAAAAAGTTTATTCTACGTTAGTTTTGTTTCCAATTTTTAAATATACATGGTACGTTTATATTGCAAGCATTCCCAAAGTTTATTTTGTGTTGTTATTCAAATAGTTTAGTTTAGTTTATGTCCAAGTTAATGAAAAGGTATAAGCGCCAAATCCTCTATATAATATTTTGTAAATTTTTATCTTATTAATTTTCAAGACCACAAAATTCATACGTCGTGATATTATTTTTCATTCATTTCACTTATGCACAATAAACAATCCATATTACATAAAACGCCGCCAATTTCACATAATGCAGAGTCAAGAAACACAAGATTATGAATAAAATATAAAATCCACTGCATGACAGACTGAAATCCCGGCAAAAACTCCTCAAAAAGTTTATTGTGCGTTAGTTTTGTTCCCAATTTTTGATTTGTGATATACTACGTATTATAAAAATAAAGTGTGTGTGTATGTAATAGTAAAATAAATAGTTTTTGGTGAATATATATATCTGTGGTGCTACAAATATTAACATTTTTTTTTATTCTGTCGATATATCTGTTTGTTTATTTGTTCCGAGTAATCTCCAAAACAGCTGGACCTATTTGAACATTTTTTTTCTTAGAAATGATTACGCTATTGACCTAGCAAGGTCTTAATAGGTTTACCGGACTACAAGTAATATTTGAACGGGAATTTTACGGACAAATAACTAACTAATTAGCCGTTTTAATTTAAGCTAGCGGGTTCTGCAGAAGTTGCCCGCCCAGACAATAAGACAAACTATACCTAAACCTTGCTCAAGAATCATTTTATATATTAGTGAAAACGGCATGAAGATGCGTTCTGTAGTCTTAGGTCTTATCGTGAACAGACATATAGAGATACGCGGCAGAGGACTTTGTTTTAAAATATATAGTGATGAAATGTTGTCCGTGCATCTGTCTGTGTGGAATTGATTCAAAATATGTTGTTCACTGTAAACATGCACGTAAGACGTGCGCTGTCTTGGACTCCAAGAATAAATGTAATTGAAAGTCAAATGTTTATTTGTGATTTAAATTATAGCAACGTGTATCAATAACCTAATTTTATCGACAATATGGGCATATTATATCTACTTAATAAAAGATTTAAAACATGTTCGATAATGTATAGCTTCATTTTTTTAATACTTTCTAGATAGTGTAACTGAGCATTGAGGATGGTATATAGTAGTTTAAAGTTTCAGGTATGTAGCTGATGATAAATCCCATCCCATTCGACACACTGTTAGTATTCACATATGTGAGGAACATGTTACCTGTTACAGTATATGATGTGCGTGTCTTACTTACAAATATTTTTGAAAGGGGGTGTTTAAATATATTAGATAGATAGATGGATATGTAAGATACCTACATGTATTTCATGTTGTTAACTTAAACTAAAGTATATACCAAATAACAATATAATTTCTTATTTTATATGGTAATAACTCTAGCAAACAACGTGCCTATAAAATATTAGCACAATTACAAGTAGCCTAATTACGAACAAGTAAACAACTCGTAGGTAATAAATCATAGCACAGTTGAGACTTACCATAAGGAACCTTACTTTAATCTACATATTTTATTAAGTCGTAGGTAATGTTATTTTCAATTACATACAAGTAGTATTGATACGTATTTTTTTCTAACTAGTCTAAGTATACGACATCGTTTATTAAATAAAAAAAATGAGCCGTCACGGGAGACCTGGCAGTGTGAAACATTACAATTGTTCGAATCAAACGAATCTCAAATAACGAACAAGGCAATGGCGCAAGCGGGGTGGTAGGGTTTTACAGCCCGACTGGGTCGCAACCACCATGTATATGGCGAAAAAGCCCGTAATAGTGATTTGCTTCTACGGGCCGCGTTTCGGGATCAGCCTGTGCATATCCAGCTTATTACAGGCCGGTATGATAGTGGCGACCGGCGATGGACAGTGTGTCCATCGGTGGTCACTATTATTTTTGGATTGTACTATGCTTACTATCAGGCATAGTGCAGTCACTTTGCCGTGCTACAATAATAAAAAAAAAAAACATTTGTAGTGGTAAAGCCACGCTGATGTTATTACTGGTTTCAGCATGATTGGGTCGGCTCGACCGGGGTAGTACCACCCACTTGCAGAATATCAACGTCAAGTAACAGTGCTTGCATTGTTCTGTTTCGTTGGATCAGTGAGAGCGCCGGAGTCCCACATCTCCTCTTCTTCCCCCTCTCCTTTTCCCTTCCTCGCCACCACTCCCACCCTCCCCCAAAACAAGCTGGCAACGCACTAGCGATTCCCCTGGTGTTGCAAGTTTTTATGGACGGTAGTGATCACTTAAAATTAAGTGACTAACCATTTGCAATCGTCTCGCTCTACCCTGGAGAGGTGCGGGGAATCCGTACCAGGGTGTCCCCTCTTGCGCCGCCCTTGACTAAGGGCATGTCATTTAGACGCCTTTCTTGCGTCTCTTCTGGTTTTCTTTGTGTTTTATACGGTGACTTGTAGCGGGCCACCTACGTGGACGGGCTGCTGCTGCACAGCGTACCTAGGCGAAGACTTTGTCGAGGTACGCTATGCATGCCTTCTCGGCTTCTGTTCCGGGCTGTCCCCCTCTGATTGTGGCGGCTTTTCTTATGATGGCAATCAGCGCGTTCTTCCTGCTAGAGGCTTCCGGCGACTGTTCTTATGCTGGCTGCGGGGGCGTCTTTTTCGTTTCTCCTCCTCGGGGGAACGGGTCATTCGCGGAGGCCATGAGGCTTCCCACGGCCGATTCTTCAACCATCTGTGTTTAGGCCGTGCTCGGGCGCGCCTTGTGCCCGGGGTCACCAGTCCGGGCGACGGTTCCGGCACGGCGATTTCTTATCTCCCACTTAAACACGGGTCAGAGCGTCAAGCTATTCGCAGGATGGGCGCCCCCGCAGTTCGCGCAGGTGGCAGGCTCCTCCCTCGGGCGTTCACAGTGGCTAGCTTGGTGGGGCCCCCCGTAGCGCACGAAGGCGATCAGGCGATGGTAATTCTGGGAGGCATGGCGGAAATGCTGGCACCGGTGGCATTGTGCCGGCCGGCGCTTTCCTCGCCATGCCTCGATGGACATTCCAGTTATAAGCAGGAGGTCGTTTACCTTATATATGGTCGGTATGAGGCCAGGCGTTCGCTTTAGAACCGCGTGGTAAATGCACCCTCTTCTACCGCCGCGTCCGTTAATCTGCCGCACATATTCTGCGACGAACCCCCTTTGTCACAGAGCTTCCATGATGACGGCAGCGTGTCTCCATTGGAAGGCCGCGTATAGCTACCTTCAGATTTCGTTGCGTTGGGGACGTGTACGTGAACTAGTTCATCCCCTCTTGCTAGTCTAGGTAATCTTGCACGATTCGGTACTCTTCCGCGTCCGCAGGGATAAAGCTGATGCCGTTCCCATACGAACGGGCGTTTACGGGACGTCCGAGGCGCTTCGTAAGTTCCGCGAAGTGTTGAGTCCAGTCAGGCAGGTACTCCACCACGAGCGGAGGATATCGTGGTCCCTTTTCATCGGGTGATGCGGGTGTCTGTTGTTCGACCGCGGCAGCAGCACTATCGCGCGGTGGCTGCGTTTTAGGGTTCCGCGGACGCTTTACCGGAATCGGTTGCGGATCGCGCGCAGGTGACACTGCGATTAACGCATAAGAGGGTTGCTCGCGGGCAGCCCTTCTCGGCGCAGCGGGCGGATGTGGGTGCGTAGACCTACTTCGCTGGGGTTTCGGTTGCTGTTTTCATTGAAGATTTTGCTCTTCTTTGCTTGAGGAAGCTGGATGTCTTGCGATGGCGTGGGTGATGTCGCGCGATTCGCGGCGGGCACTGCTTCGGGATCGCTGCGCTTGCGGCGCAGCGCTCGACCGAGCGGACTGAACGGCGCGTCGGGAATCGCAGGGAGCGCGAGTTTGCCGCGAATGGCACGTTCGAGCGCGGCTGCGTCAATCGCGGAAGACAGTTGGCCCTCTGATGCGGCTTCGTGGATGCGCAGGTATAGCGCCATCCAACGGAGCATCCGGTCCGACAGGGCCCCAGCTAAAATTAGCTGGGCAAGAGTGAAAATATCACTCTCGTATGCCTCTGCCGTAGAGGACACCCCGCTGGGCGGCAGCTGCTGCGCGTCGGAAGTCGACGGGCGAGGTTCAGGCACGGAGGTGCGGAGTCCAGTGTGATTAGCGGGAGTCAATGATCTTCAGGCAGCGGGGTCCGTAGGCAGACTAGGAGTCGTCGTCAGGTTGTCTGGTTGGCTCTGAAAAGGGCCTTTGAATCGTCGACTCGCCTTGGATGACGAAGCCGACAAAGAATCGCGTGAAAAACGCATTGTCGCGCAAGTCGGAGTTAGCGGCACTCTAGGACGACCTCGTACGCGGGTGACAACGGAGCAAATCCAAGTGACCAACCCGTTTGCCTCCTATGATATATAAAAAAAAAAAACACTATTATAGATTGTAGTCCGGTGAAGCTGTTAACTCTCTCGCTAGGTCAATAGTGTAGTCAGTTCGAGAAAAAAAAACTATCATAGGTATGCGAGCTCAGTGCGGCAAAAGAGATTACATACAGTCGCTTGTGCATGCCATCGTCGTGTCGTCGCCACGCCAACAGTCACGCGCCTATAGATGTTTCACATCAATGAGTATTTTTTCCCCATTATTTAATTACTTTAGTATACATTTCATTCCTATATATACATTTTTAAATTGTCTCGTTTTTTTCATTGCTTAGTGAACTTTAGTGCGTTTTTTAAGTTGCACAGAACAACAATCCGCAAGAGATATTATAATAAAGACATTGTCACAATCTTCTTAAAAGAGGTAGTTCGGTGAAGCTGTTAAGACCTTGCTAGGTCAATAGCGTATTCAGTTCGAGTAAAAAAAAAATTAAGACCTTGCTATAAGAATAGCGTAGACAGTTCGAAAAAAAAATTAAAAGAGGCACCGCCATTGGCTACGAAAAGAAAGTCCTAATTTGTTTATTTATTTTTAAAATGTACAGGAATAAATTAGTGAAAGCTATTATTTATTTTTAAAATAATTAGCGAACCGGCCTGGCTTCATAAATGTAGAAAATAATAATAATTACTTAGGCTATTCTTAGTAGACAAACACCATCAAAAATATTTTCGTAGGTACTTCTAAGGTGCAGAATCCCGTAGTACAAACTTTAAAACAACGTGTAATTGAAGCAGTAAATAACTCGCAGTTTATAAATCATGTCGGAATAGGGTTGAAGTCAAGGAACCTCCGTTCCCATTAATGTTGGTACAAATTATTTGTACACGTCACGTTCACGAGAACGTACTCGGGTATAAGAAGTTCGTCGTCGGTTCATTGCAACTTCCAGTGCAGGTTTCATTAATAACTTTTCACATTCTTCTACACTACTTAACCTATTTCTTCTAAGATTGTGTTTTGATTTGTTGTCGGTTATTAGGACATCTCTTATTTTACATAACAAAAATTGTGTAAGAATATTATGTTCTCCTTGATCATCATCCTGGGTGTTAATTTAAGATTTTACACATAACGCAAAAATAGTCCAATAGACAGTCCAGTCGCAAAAGGAAAAAAAAACATCCCGATTTTGAAACATTCTTCATTGGTGGTCCGCTCTTATTGGTCTTAGCGTGATGATATATAGTATATAACCTTCCTCGATAATGGGTTATATAACACTGCAAGGATTTTTCAAATCACACCAGTAGTTCTTGAGATTACCCCCTACAACGTCACAAACTCACAAATTTTACCTTTTTATACTAATATAGATTCCTAGATACGTAACTGTAACTAATGTTTAGTTGTTTTTTGTTTAATAAAATGTTAATATTAGTACCTAATAAAAATAAAACAAAAATTATTTATTTTACATGTGTATAATTAAATAAGAGAAATTCACAAGCTTTATTTGAATTTATTTATCTATTTATTTTCCTCAAACATTAATTTTTATAATTAGCTAATCTGGTAAAACACAAAAATGGTATTTATTTTCTAATCCTGTGTACAAATATGTGTGTGCACATTTTTGCGAAAAGTTGTATTCAGTTAAGGTAAGTTTAACATCAAAATACTAATCTCATCTTGACATTTAATGCCCGAGTTTTCTTACACATAACATCATTAAGGTTTCTAGTAACACAAAATTGAACAGTTCAACCTCTAAGAAGATTATTGACCAGAGTATGACTGTCCAAGAGACAACATAAAGTACGTAATAATTTACCGAATGTAATTTCGGATGATGTTTGAAACAAATTGGGAGGAAACAATTATTTAAACATTTTTTGTTTGCTTAATCGCGTTATTCTATGAGCAAGATATAAGTTATATATAATTTTGTAGGTGGTAGAGCCACGCTGAAGCTATTACTGGTTTCAGTATGAATGGGTCGGCTCGTCCGGGGTAGTACCATCCAACATTCACAAACACCAACGTGAAGTAACAGTGCTTGCATTGTTGCGTTTCGTTTGGTCAGTGAGAGCACAGGAGGACAGTCTTCCTCCTCTACCTTTCTCTTTCACCCTCCTCTTTCCCCAAATGATACAGGCTGGCAACGCACTTCGTTTGCCATACTTATTTGTAAAAAAAAAAAAAAAAGTTTTTAAATATTCAAGCATAATCATTTTAATGGTCTCAATTTAACAATTTAAACGGACATTTATTTATATTCGATTTACAATGTTATTTGGGAGACCGCGAATCGCTCAGAAAAATATTCGTAATCTCGTAATGTAATATAGTGCTTGCTATCTTCCAAAATTTTGAGATACTAGCCCGTTTTATCATCTATTGTCAACAACTCAATTACAACAAAATTGTACGAGATGACGCTTATATGACATTGAATATTCCTTATTAATTTTTTTTTTAATAACTTCGCATTTTTTGAGCGAAAACACTTATATAGATAAACTTAAAAAGAAAAACCTTATCTACATACATAATGTGATCCATATTGTTAGAGCTGTTTTCGAGAAACACAAAATAAATTTATGTAAGTACATGAATTGCTTGTTTAAAGTCATAGATTAAGATAGAAAAGTGGCTTGGGATTGTCTTTTTATCTACAAAACTCGGTTACGTCATACTTTCAATAATTCTATGTTATAATATATCTTTAATAGAAAATGGAAATATACAATTGGATTATCAAAAAAAAGTCCACACTTTATTCTTGCAAGAGCCGTAATCCTTAAAAGAAACAAGTTTACGTTGAACACAGACTTTGAAACTTCGTTAAATGGTTATTAAGTTGTAACTTGATAAGTAGTTGGCCGCAACTTAAGTAGATACAAGTCAGTTCAGTCAAGTTATAATGCAATATTATAGGTATTTACTAGAAACAACTTAACTGAACACTTAGTAATTTTTCCATTGTCAGTGTTTTGTATTTTAGAAGTGTTTACACAGAAACATGTTACGCTTAGAGAAACTTGTGGAACTATATGTAACTATTCTAAATCACAATTATGATCATGTAATAATATCTAAAATTCTTTAATATTTTTTATGTTTTATTTCTTAAAAAGCTTTACAAAGTACTAGCCTCGGCCCGCGACTACGTTCGCGCTTAATTATTAATTTGGGTAACGCTAACGCGCAGGGGAAGCTCTCAAGAGGAAAACAACCCCAATTTTTAAACATTCTTCATTGGTGCTCCGCTTCTACTGGTCTTCGCGTGATGATATGTAACTTATAACCATCCTCGATAAATTAGCTATATAACATTGAAAGAATTTTTAAAATCGGACCAGTAGTTCCTGAGATTACCCTTTACAACGTTTTGGGGTGTAAGGGGTGTCAAATAACATCTTAAGACTTGAGACACCCAAGCCAACCTCACCTGCACGTGGTGCACCCTGCTGAATAACGAACGAGGCAATGGCGAAAGCGGGGTGGTAGGGTTTTACAGCCCGACTGGATCGCAACCACCATGCATATGGCGAAAAAGCCCGTCATAGTGACTCGTTTCTGCGCGTCGCGTTTCGGGATCAGCCTGTGCATATCCAGTACCGGGCGACTTTCGTCATTATGGCCGACATGACAGCGGCAACCGGCGATGGATAATCTATCTCTCGGTGGTTGCCGATGTTTTTGTATTGTACTATGCTTAACATCAGGCTTAGTGCAATCAATTTGTCGTGCTTCTATATAAAAAAAAAATGACATCACAACGTCACAAACTCACTAACTTTACCTCTTTATAATATTAGTATAGATTAGTATAGTATAGCCGCTATGACGTTATATCCAGACGCAAGTGCAAAGTAACATCCACTATAATATTTACTGTATACCTATACAAAGACTATATAACTGGGAGAAGAGGGTGAGGAATGCTCGTATGTCTTTCGTATACCTAATATATCATATTTTTTCCCTGAGCATGAGATGTACGGTCGGTCCCGCGCGTGACAGCCTTCTGAGGGTAATATTAATAAAATTATTGTCGGGACACGTCACGGAACTTGAGCTTGACCCGTGATTCTTATACAGAACATAATCCTGGTTATTATATAAGCATACAACGATTTGGTTTTGTCTTGGTGTAAATATTTCTCTTCATTCTGATTTAGTTTGTACGTGAAAACAAAGTAGGGCTGGTTTGCATATCGCAAGATTTAACAGTCCCGTAGTATAACGAACGTGAATCTAAATACATATATGAATATTTTTGAAGAGAAACTTCATTTGGGACGGTGTGAATTAAATTTTATGAAACTAAAATGTGTAACGGAAAAGAGATAGCTATAAATATGTATATAGGTTTTAAGCAGTGAGAGGATGAGATAGTATATTCTTATAGTGTTCGAAATATATATAAAAGGAGGGAGCGAGAGAGAAACGGTGAAATCACACACTATTTTTTGTTGGATCATCGTGTTTATCGCGAACTTTTAAAATATATTATGTGTTGTGTAAAATTAACATTGATAATATAGCATAATAAAATATTACAAAATAATGCCAAAGGCTAGTTGTTACCACCTCCACAATGTATTCATCTCATTCTCTGAAAAATTACTCAGAATACAAAACTTCATTTCTACCGCGTATGAACTCACACTCGATTTTTTTTTCATTGCTGTTATAAAAATAAAAGTTTACTTAGTCGAAAAATCAAACTAATATATTAGTGAAGTTTTTGAAACTAAAATAATAGGTCTTTACCTATGAAATTGCCGTTCTGCAGTACTGGCCATTTCAAATCAAAATATTTTTTGTTTGGCTAAGATTTCTAATTTCAAATTATTTTTATTTTAAAAAATATGGACTTCTTTTTCCAAAAGTAGTCATTTGTTTATTGATTAGTGTTACATTTTCATCACATTTCAGTCTTTTTTGTTATCATGGATACGTTAAAAATTCGAGTTATTATGGAATATGGATACCGTCGTGGTAGCAACGAGGCACAAGCGGTACGCAACATCTACGACGTTTACGGAGCTAACACTACAAACCAACGCACCACCTGTTATTGGTTTGCTCGCTTCCGTTCTGGGAATTCCGACCCGAAAAATGAACCTCGCGGTCGTCCGAAGACTTTGGTCGACAATGGCGAATTAAAGGCGATTGTGGAAGCTGATGATATACAATCTACGACTGAATTAGCAGCAGCTTTTGACGTTACCGTCAAAACAATATTTTGGTCCATTTGCGTCAAATTGACAAGGAAAAAAAGCTTGACAAATGGGTGCCCCGCGAACTCAATGATCGCCAGCGCGAAGTACGCGTAGAAACGTGCCTTGCACTGCTCAACAGACAAACAAATTAAGGAATTTTGAACTGCATTATTACCTGCGATGAAAAATGGATTCTGTTTGATAATCGCTAGCGCTCAACAAGTTGGTTGAATCCTGGTTCAGCACCTAAACAATGCCTTAAACGAAAACTTACCCCTAGAAAATTGATGGTCACTGTTTGGTGGTCTAGTGCCGGTGTAATTCATCACAGCTTCTTACCAAACGGGGTGAGCATTACTGCAGATGTGTACTGTGAAGAACTGAACACAATGATGGAGAAACTAGCACATCTCCAACCAGCATTGGTCAATCGCTCGTCTCCGCTGCTCCTGCACGACAACACGCGACCTCATACTGCACAGCAGACGGTCACCAAGTTGCAAGAACTGGGGTTGGAAGTTCTCCGTCATCCGCCCTACTCACCAGACCTTGTGCCTACAGACTACTACTTTTTCCAGAATTTGGATAAATCCTTGGCGGGAAAAAATTCAATACTCGAGGGGCAGTACAGAATGCCTTTGAAGAATTTGTTGCCTCCCGTCCAGCTGATTTCTTTAAGAAGGGCATCAATAAACTGCCACTGCGTTGGCAAAGATGCATTGATTGCATGAGTGATTACTTCGATTAATACAAATAAAAAATACATGAAAAAAATTGGATTAAATTTTTTATACAAAACGGGAATTTCATAGGTAAACCTAATATATACCTACATTTAAAATTAGTTTACGTCATTCTATAAGTACGAGGTTACGTCTGTGTGAAAATGTGCAATCGGTTCAGATAATAATAATAGCTTTTCTCTACGGCTTCGTTTGCGTTAATGTGTCTTTGACTAAACCTTCAGAAAAAGCGCTTTGTTATGGGCTAAGTGCCGTAAGCGCTCGCCTTAGTAGTCCGGTGAAGCTGTTAAGACCTTGCTAGGTCAATAACGTAGTCAGTTCGAGAAAAAAATTGCTTTGTTATGGATAAAAAGGACCCCATATATACTTTCTGTTCCATTGACAACGTCCATGCAAAATTTCATTTTGAACGTTTGAATGGTTAAACCGTAATAAACATACAGACAGACAAACCCTTCATATAATTAGTTAAGATACTTTAGACATAAATTATTATACTGGAGGTTAGTTTGCACTTCAGCGTGGAATTGATTGGCCGCTACCACGTCTCAATCTAGTCCAATTAATTCCAGGCGGAAGTGCAAAGTAACATCCATTATAATATTTAATTATGAATTTCCACAAAGTGACCTTTCTTCAATGAAATACTTCATTTATAATAATTATACTAGGTGTTTCAACTTTTCCAATATCAACTATAATCATTATTATATAATGTATCTAAACATAATAACTAAACACTGTAAGTTACACACAAAGTATAATGTTTAGAGTACTCAGTGTTTATCCTCAGTCTAAGGAACAATCTTCAGTAATGTATTATACAACTTGCTTATATGATATAGTATAGTAATTTAGTCGCAATAATACAATATGTATATATAAGAGTGTACTAACAAAATCGCTTTTTTCTTTCATTTAATGATCGTAAAATTTTGTCAGAATAATAAAATAAAGACATCAAAATCCGAGCCCTTGATATTAAATTTTAGAGGTCGCTAATTGAATTTTTCCATTTCTCATCTAATGAACACACATTTTTTTTTATATTTTACTTAGCTTCGAGTTATAGTGTTGAAAAACCTAATTTATTTCTTATGGGAAATTGGATACCCTACAAAAAGGTATCTTATGACTTTTCGATTAATTATAACTAGGTTCTGCCCCTGACTTCGTCTGTGTGGAATAGTTACTTTGGACTAACGATAACACGCAGCGGAAATTCTCAAGAGAAAAAAAGAACGATTTTGAAACATTCTTCATTGGTGCACCACTCCTACTGATTATATTAGCGTGATAATATACCTATAACCTTCCTCGACATATGAACTATATAACACTGAAATAATTTTTCGAATCAGACCAGTAGTTCCTGAGATCACCCCTATAACTTCACAAACTCACAAACTTTACCTCTTTATAATATTAGTATTACAATAATAAATTTGTTATGTGTAAATTTCTTGTTACGAAATCTTTTATTGCAGGGAATTTACCGAATGATAAATATAAAAAATGGAATATATAATTGTCACCTGGTTATTTAGGACACGTCTCGTTCGCCCTAATTAACAAGTTTCATGATAATAAATATGTATCACAGATTAATATAGGTACAGGTCCACACCCAAAAGATCGAATGATATAATCACCTGTAATTATTCGTCAAACTTCAGACAAGCGTATTCCGTGACACAGTCCCACCATTCACGAAACCACATTCGGCACCGCTATAATGAGAGACGCAATACTTTAGTGCCCTCCAACACGACACCATCTTGCACAGTGGGCGCGCTATACCCACTTATTATGTATGCTAACCCTCGAATCTAATATAATTTGTATTTCCGATATATTATGCCACGACATTAGACGACGCAGTCTTTCAAAACAGCTTTATTGTAAAAAAAGGGCGTGCGTCTACTTATTTACACGAGTTAGAAGTTACACTTCTTTGGCGTAACAAAAAAAATATCTTTTCAAATTATTTATTTTTTGCCTTATTCTACATTTGTAGAAAAACGACACTAACAATAGAACAATGGTATTTAATACATTGAATGTTTTAATACAAAGAAACACAAACAACAAATTCAAAGAAACAAAATGTTGACTATAGTTACCTTTAGGGTGTCAGTTTTTCGTGACGGTGTGCGCGCGCATAGTAATAACTTTAGGGTGTCGGTTTTTCATCACGGTGTGCGCGCGCATCGTAATAACTTCAGGGTGTCGGTTTTTCGTGATGATGTGCGCGCGCATCATAATAACTTTAAAGTGTCGGTTTATTATGACGGTGTGCGCGCGCATCGTCACTTCAGGGTGTCCGTTATTCATGACGGTGTTCGCGTGCATCGTAAAATTTACTCTCATCATTTTTCCCTAACGCCCCAATAGATGTATAATTTCAAAAAGTTTTATAATAAAAAATAATATCGAATATATACGGAACTTTCTATTTCTATTTATGTTTATTTGTTGTACGCTTAATCCGTCTAAATTATGCAACGATATTCGATATACAATTTCTTCGATACACAGGCAAAAAATATGTCATATTTATAACTAGCTGTACCCGCGACTTCGCCTGCGTTGAACCTTATTAAAACAGTAATTAATAAAGTCATCTGAATGTAATAAGACCATTCACTTATCTTCTTTCCTCTTGTACTTACGCCGCGTCGTCATTAAAATTACAATAACTTTTGACAGAGTTGACCGATTTTAATGAAACAAATTCTAAGTTACTCTCAAGAATATGCTTTATGATTTTCTTGGTGAGATTTTATTGTGAACCTAGTACTTTAGCAATGATACATGTTCATACAAACAGACAGACTGGCATACATTTCGAAAATGATTGAGATGTATTTTATTACTTATTCCCAGTCATTTGCAACATTTTTTTTTCACGAAAATCTAAAAATTAAAGATAGATATACATTCTTAATATTTGTATAGATCAGCGGGGTTTTTATAATACACGGCTCCAAAATTGGAGAAACACAGAACTACGGTTCTATTAATATAGATACATTATTATTATATTCATGAAAAGTAAACAAAAGTCATACATAGCTTTTTCAAGTAAATTGTAATAAACATTTGTCGGGTACACTGGTAACGATAACTTAAGCCTTATAAAGACGTTAGGACGTACTACAGAATTGTATACCTTAAAATGCCTACATCGAAAGTATATTTTGAACGTAAAAGTTTATCTTTAATTTCTAATAATAATCCACCCTCACAGTAACACAACATACTACACACAGTAACCAAATTTATCTTTTACACATTATTAAACACAATGGGTTATTTGGGAAGTTATTTTGGCCAATATAATAAGACCCTTTATCCAAATTAAAATGCTTGAGAGTTGAATGAAGATCAAGATTGTCATCTAAAGTATATGATTTTATCTTATAATATATCACAGATTTAAAATCGCATAATCCATACGAAACCGGGGTAACTCACTGGTTAGATATATAGAAATAATTCTTGTCTTTATATGAAAAATATGTAAATAACTCCTTCTTAGTATTTAAGGTTGAAGCTCTACAATTAAAAAAGAACCCCCTTATCGTGTAATTAGTATGATCAAGATAAAAACAGTCCTTATATATTAACAAAATCAACATTTCTAATTAGAAAATTGTATTCGACATGCAGAGTTTAAAATATATTCTACACGGGCTGTTTATTTAGTACAGTTTGATTTATAAATTTATAATAAAGCGGAATGAAAATTGTAACTACTCGACGTATGTATAATTTTCCGTAATTGCCAAATATAACTTTGCATTTCCTATGAAAGAAACTGTATCACACAATTCTGTAACGAAAGATAGATGACCTGGGGGCCTAACCAAGTTGCTTATCGACAATCACTAACGCAAATAGAAAACGGAAAAATGTACGGAGATGACATATCTGAACGCTTTATCACGTGATTTTATCACCTATGAGGAATTAGGTTGTGTAATGTGGGGTCATAGAGTAATGATTTCGGAAAATTGCAGGAAAAGGGCTTTAACTTTATTACATGAGCCTCATATGGTTATCGTAAAATCAAAATCACTTACTCGTTGCTATGTATGGTGGGCTGGAATAGACGAAGCTATTGAAGATATGTGTCGTGGATGTTGAACTTGTGCGGTGCAGGCAGACGCGCCACCGAGGCAAACGCCACAGCCATGGTCTTGGCCAAAGAAGCCTTGGTTGCGAATACATTTAGATTTCCTGGGTCCAATTTTTGAAAAAACTTACCTTGTAGTAATAGATGCTAGGTATGTCAAAATGGATTGAAGTATTTAATATTTCTAGTACTGTGGCTACTAGCACGATAGAAAAGGTAAATGAACTTTTCAGTAGGTGGGGATTACCCAAACAAATAGTAACCGATAATGGGCCACCTTTTTCCAGCAAAGAATTTGAAATGTTCATAAAAAGTTGTGGAATACAGCACATATTTACAGCTCCGTATCATCCATCATCCATCAAATGGTGCCGCAGAAAATGCTGTTAGAACAATCAAAAGAGTTATTAAAAAGGCAGCTTTTGAAAAGGAAAATATTACACATGCACTACATACCTTCATGTTATATTATCGTAGTACGGAACATTTATCTACTGGCGAATGTCCAGCGATGTTAATGCTGGGTAGGCGACTAAGTACGCGTTTAGATATCATTAGACCTGATCAAGAATTACGAGTAAAGATGCGCAGTAAAGACAAATAAATAGTAAGAAAGGCGTACATAGAATAATAAGCCCCGGGGAAAAAAGTGTGGTATCGACAATATCTTAAAGGTGAGAAATGGCTTCCAGAAAAAGTATAAGTTTGTATCGGACCCTCTAATTATAAGATAATAGATGATCAAGGAAATCGAATACACTGTCATATTGATCAGTTACGGTGAAGAACTGAAAATCTATTGGTTAGTCCTGATATAAAAATTGGGCAAAAGACAGACAGTGAACAGACAATACAAGAATGTATAGATCCACTATCAGTTTTAGAGCAAAGTTCGGGGGAAATTTTGGAACCTTTGAATGCACCTGAATCCCGTGAACCATAGCAGAATTGTTCACCACGAGATATTACTGTAACTCAACCCCTAGCAAGTAGAAGGTCTCGCCCTATAAGTAAATGTACATTAAAGAAACTTAATTATAAAGAGTAAAGAAGAATAATTAATGTAGTTATAAATAGTTAAAAGTAGCTTAGATTATATTGTTCGTTAATTTAAGTGAGGAGGAGAGATTGTAGTGTACTGGCCATCAATAAATTTGTATAATCTCGATGGCCATGCTTGTGTAAAGAAATGAACGTCGTGTGTGTTGGCGCCTCTTCTAAATTAACTATTAAAAGATATTTGTGAGTATAAATATTACAATTTATAATAGCTTTTAACCAAAAATCGTATACATTTTAGTACATAAATTCAAATTATACTGAGATACAAAATTATAAAAGATTGTTGTGATAAAAGGAAATTACGTCCAACCGGTAATGCTCTACGAAATTCCCAACTTTGGAGGTCAAATTCCTCAACTATTGTCCATAATTTGTCCAGGACATAAAATATCTTACATAATAACGTCCACACAATACCTTCAGGGCCTGGGACTAAATTGATACACGGCTAAAACCGCGAGACCAAGTAATCCATCTTTATTAGAGTGGTCTTCACACCAAGTAAATTGAAAATTCCTTCTAAGTATGACTGATGGTATACATTACTTGGCCCCAACACGATGACAGTTTCCCTTAAAGAAAAGAGGATTATTTCATGCGGTGTGGAAACGGAGCGTTTTAATATTACGTCTATTTATATTCATGGACTCTTTATCGTCTCGAGAAAGGGAAGCGAGGAATCATAACGATGTGAGTACAATATAACAGTGATATTCACTTAGATATTCTTTTTTCTGCGATTCTACGAAGCGGGCCTTGTTAACCCGTAGCTTGGGGTGCCTGAATGTTTTGTGCCGACGATATTTGGTGTACCGAAATTAGCTTTTATCTTGGCGATACAGAATTGTTTATTTTAATCCGATGAATTTTCTCCGATTTTTTTTTATTTAGAAAAAGCTATGTATGAATTTTGTCTACTTTTTATAGATATAATAAGAATGTATCTATATTAATAGAACTGTATATCTGTGTTTCTCTAATGTTGGTGCTGTGTATTATAAAAACACCGCTGATTTATACGTATAATAAGAATGTAAATCTTACGTGTTTGTATTTTCGATTTTCGTGAAAAAAAATGATGCAGGTGTTTAGGATTAAGTTGTAAAATACATTTCAATCATTTTTAGAAATGTCTGTCTATTTGTATCAACACGCATCACTGGTAAAGTACTACGTTCACAATAAAACCACACCAATAATATCATAAAGCATATCTTCGGTAGTAACTTAGTCTTTGCTTCATTAAAATCAGTCCACTCTATCAAAAATTATTGTAACTTTAATAACGACGCGATGTAAGTACGAGAAAAAAGTAGATAAGTAGATGGAATTAATACATTCAGATGACTTTATTAGACACTGTATTTTTTGTTTGTTGTTTTTTGTTTGTTGTTAGTTTTCACGCGGGTGAAGTCACGGGCATAGCAAGTATTGCAATATATCTGCTAGTGTGTAACATAATCTCGTAAATATAATCCTTAGTTATCATGTTATTTCTCTCTAAATACAGAATGAACAATATTTTACACAGAATTTCTCTTGTAAAATTTCATGTCTACTTGGCGGCTTTTACTTACTTTGTACAACGCGTTTAGTATTCGCGTGTTATATAAAATTATACGCTGTGTACCGAAAAACCTGACATGCCTTCAGATAAGGTGAAACCGAAAATTTTAAAACACAGACCACCGTTATTCTCGTGAATATTTCAGCAAAGTATGAAATATTTTTATATTCGTTGTTCTTCCTTATGTTTAAAATGTATCTTTTCTGCATTTTACTTTTCAAAATATCTTTTTTCTACTAATATAAAAGAAGTCCATCTTGTTATTTATTATACGAACCTTTAATTTATGCAATAAATAATGTTTACTAGTCAGTTATTCAACATACTATTAACATATTATTAAGGAGCATGATTTGAAACACTAACGGTGCTATTACAAAAAAGTTAAATACGCATTGAATACTTACATTGAAATGGTTTTTTTAATTTTATTTTTAGCAATCAATATTTCACATTATTACTGCCATTGTCGTGTAGTTAATATTATTACATATGTCGTGTGATTATTTCAGTATTCTAACAAGATGGTGGCTCCCTTGTTAGAACCTTCCAGGGAGTTTATGTGGCATCTCAGAATTTCATGCTCCGTGGTATTATTTTCCATTCAATTCACTTATGCACAGTAAACTAAAGTTAAATTACGTAAAACACTACCAAGTTTACAAAATATACAGTCAAATAACACAAGATTATGAATAAAATATAAAATCCACTACATGACAGACTAAAATCCCGCCAAAAACTCTTTATAAAGGTAACGTTTTAAATTCACCGCGCTTACTGAATGTTCGCTATCTTGCTTTTTTGTCTCGCTTTAATTAGGTTAGACTTGTGAAAAAATGATAACGCGAACTTGACTTTAGTACGAAACCTTTTTGAAGCAAGTATTTAATACGTATTTAACTTTTTTGTAATAACACCGTAATTTTTTTTAAATTCTTATTAATCAGGCCTATTGATGCTTTATCCCTTCAGATTTGTCTTCATAGTAAGAAAGTAGGGGCTGTAAATTATTATTATACCACGGAGAATGTTCAGAGGAGTTGTTTGGACTTATACCTGCCGCTGCATTCCGCTTCCGTACAACCCGCCTGAAATTGAAATTTCATCCACACCACCTGGATGGGTGGAGATCTTCCACGGTGAGGTTCTCAAGGTCATTTCTGCCTCGTACTTCGACCCTTTGGAACCGACTCCCGGCGGCTGTTTTTCCAAACAACTATGACTTACAAGCTATCAAGAAACGAGCGTACACTTCTTTAAAAGGTAGGCAACGCATTTGCGACTCCCCTGGTGTTGCTATTGTCTATGGACGGCGGTGATTACTTATCATCAGGTGACCCACCTGTTCGTTTGCCCCCTATAATATAAAAAAGAATATTTAATCTTATAAGTCTTTTTATATATTTTCGGTATAAGACCAGTAAACGACTAAGTAGATATATAATTGCCTGTAGCAAAAATTGAATTAACGACTTTTATATTGTTCTAATCCGAACTGTATAACTATTTTCGGCTAACGTGCTATTCTCATGTGAATACAATTTTTGTTACACAAGAAATTGTTATTACAATACTGCCGGTAATACCGTGGCCTTGGTAGGTCGAAAGTTATAAATGAAGTTAGTGAATGATCGAATCGCTCGAGGCTATTTGTAAGCTCTTGGTCTTGCCGGCAACGTACTTTTATACTAAATTATATATAATACATAATTCTTAAGGGCAAAGGTAATGTGGGTTGAAGTCGGTCGTTCAGAATAAACTTTATTTCTTTACTCAGAATTCGATGAATTAAGTAAATAAATTATTACGTTCCCTTTTCATAATAACGTTGTAAAAGGTAATATCCTAATAGTTATATACTATTAAAAAATATAAGTTTATTTATATTTCACCGTAGTTTATCGATATAAATTACTTTATAATTGTAATAAAAATTAGATTTGCAAACTGTAAGTTATACATGACCTGAGTAGAATTGTAGTACTCTTTAATTTTGTATATTTATTACCTTCAATAATATCTTTCTTTTTCGATACTATTACTTATACTATACTATTCATTCGTTCATCGAAGAGAGCCAGTAGTAACGATCTGTTTGTGTCCTAAGGAAGTTTTCTCATAGCACTAATTTAAATCATTATAAACGTTTCGTACTAACCGGCAGTGTTGCAAAAAGAACGATAGAGCTCGCATTACTACACTTATGAGTGTTGATTCATCCTCTTATATGCCCATCAAGATCTCATAGTGACTGTTCGTATGTTACAAAACCGCCTACAGTTGACAATGTTCACACGATCCGTAATCGATTGCACGTAGACCAGCATACGTCAAAGTGACGAGTTGTTGAAATTCCTCTATCCAGACTGTAACAACGTGTAAATCGTTTAAGCTTTCCCGCCTATAAATCACGATGGTCTGATGCTTTTCACAAAAGAATGCAGAGCTGCTTTTTTAGTGGTGATCGGTGTATTACATTATGAGGGTTAGTTATTTACAGAAACGTGTAATCACAGGATTAAACTAGTTCAGTGTACTCAATACAGAACCATAATTTAGAATAGCTTACACAGTCTTACAAAACTGTGACCACCCTCCCTGGCCGCTCCTACAATGCGGCGGATGGTACACCGTGGGGTTTAATCCGTGCAAGTCGAACATACCTCACTGTCTCCCCCGATAGGGTGGGTATCCGTAGAGATATCCCCACGGTAATAAAAAAAAACTGTGACCATCAAACTAAACACTAATGGTGTAGTATTAGCTCGTATGGACACCGCGTCTGTCGACGTAGATAGAATCCATAGGGTTTCGGTGAACGAAAATATCTTGCAGAAACCATATAATGATAATATGACTTTTTGGAATAACTAGCCTAGCTCAAGGTTCAACATCTTGTGGTTGTGTTCCATAGTAAGTTTCTTCACGGCTTAGTATGATACCATCTTTAACCTCGCCATTTTTTAACATCGAGGGAGGCCGTCATTATATATAAACACACTAGTCTCTGCTCGTGACTTCGTTCGCGTGAAATAGTTATTTTGGACTAATGCTAACACGCAGCGGAAGCTATCAAGAGTAAAAAGAACGATTTTGAGGCATTCTTGTTTGGTACTCCGCCCCTATTGGTCTTAGCGTGATGATATAACCTATAACCATCCTCGATAAATGAGCTATATAACACTGAAAGAATTCGGAACAGTAGTTTCTGAGATTACCTCCTACAACCTTACAAACTCACAAACTTTTCCACTTTATAATATTAGTATAGATAATATAAAACTGAGCATAGTATAAAAGCCTTAAGTAATTGGCAAATCTCACGGGTGTTGGGTTCAGGTGAATGCAAGACATATATGGCTCAAGCGACTAATGTTTAAGTAATATGAAGTCAGCGAAAAATCCTGATTTAAATTCAGTACAACTCATGATTAATCTAAAGGATGATTTAGAGAGAGAGTAAACAATATTTCTAAAACCGGCAGTCGTATAACAGAAAAATATAAAAATGCTTGAGGAGAAGTTCCATACGAAAATCTCGGTAATATTTGATAAAAAGTATGCGCTCCAGGCTGAAGAGTGCATCAGTAAAAGAGGAGGTAATCCTTTATTAACAAAAGACAGTGAACATTGCAATATCTTATAAAATTTTCTTTGAATCTGTTTTGTTTTTAAAATATACATGAAGTTATTAGACCTGAATTGTAAATTTTGTTGCTTTTGCATATATTAAACGTTATATTAGTTCGGTTGTTTTGATGTTACCGCAAAGATATTTAGTCGGCCCGTGTTTTCGTTTGTGTAGTATATATTAAATGGAATTGTGGTCAGACGTTTTAATTACAAATTAAATTACCATTATTCTATTATCTCATCCCTTCAAAAAATATATATTTCAGTCTTGGTATAAAACAGATATAAGCTACACAGACCTATGAATATCTAGAATACTTTAACAAATAGATTATACATATTGTTATGTTCAACGCCTTTTTTTTCTAACTGACTACGTTATTGAACTAGCAAGGTCTTAACTGCTTCACCAGACTACTAAGGCGAGTGCTTAAAGTACTCCGTCGATTTTATTTGACAACTAGTTCAAGGGCACCTCGGCTTGGGCTGCTGCCTGATACGTACAATTCGCGACCTATCTGCGCTAACCTAGGCTTAATTCATATTCATACTTATATGAGTTATTGAAACATATGTGTCCCAAGCACACATACCTCAACAACTCTTATATGTATTTGGATAATTTTTCTAAACTATTTCAATTCGATAAGGGAAAACAAGCTTACTAACTAAATTACTATTTTTTATTGTTTCAGTATCGACAGTAGATGTGGACGCAGTATTAGGGCGGACCGCTTCATTGCCCTGTGACGTCACACCCGACGCCATTGAAGATCGCGTTTACATGGTCCTGTGGTTCAGAGCTGGGAAAGCTACCGGAGGAAAACCTATTTACAGGTATCAATCCCAGCTTTGTTTTATAAAATACGAATTATTAATCTTAATTGTTGTTATTTAATATTTGTGAAATATTAGTTCCGGGCTTAGAATGAAATCTGTGATATGTCGACATATCCAGTCTTTTTCCGTCGGTGACATATATTTCTACAACGATATCCATATTTGAATAATTAATTTACAATATCAATATTTTCATACAAAAAACTGAATTGTTATATAAATATATATATTCAACTAGTCATCACGGCGGACGTTGTCCCGCCCTATAAAAAATATCCTTGAAGTTAGACATATGCGGTCGATAACTTTTTTATGCATTATCAAGTTCTACAATTTTTCTTACAACACAATCATTTATATCTCTCATCGTTAAGGAAGCGTTCGTAAGAAACTTATTCGTTCGTCCTTTTTTCCTCAGACTTATTTTACAAATCCGTTTACCACAAAAAAAATCTCTTAATTTTTCCAGTTAATATATAGTCTATGACACTCACGGATAATATGGTTTTCTATTAGTAAAATATTTTTTTTAAATCGGCTTAGTAGATCCAGAGATTACTCCCTACAACGTCACAAACTCACAAACTTTACCTCTTTATAATATTAGTATAGATAAATTCAAACAGTACTATTCTACATAATATTGTTAGACGATATATAACCAAATTAATATTGCTTCGTTATGCAAAAATAATGAAAACACAATTTCTATTATTTTAACCATTTTATGATGTTTGCTTAGGCTTCCGTTATATTGAATATACAATAATAAATATATCAGCTAATATCAGGATATTGTATTGGCCACTTTTACAATATTTACTTAGGTCTTCGTATGTTATTAGAAAGCAATACCATTGAATATTATCACATTCATAATGGTTTATGAAATTCTTTAAAAAATCACCATATATCAAATAATCTAAAATACGTTATTAAACGTTAAACTAATGTAGGTGGTAGAGCCTCGTTAAAGCTTTAAGTGGTTTCAGCATGAATAAGTCGGCTCGCCCAGGGTAGTACCACCTAACCCAGAGAAAACCGTCGTGAAGTAACAGTACATGCATTGTTGCGTCTCGTTCGGTCAGTGGGAGTGCCAGAGGCCCACCTTCACTCTTCCCCTCCCTTTCCCCTCCCCCCAAACACAGGCTGCCAATGCACTTGCGACTCCCTCGATGTTGCTAGTGTCTATGAACGGTGGTGATTACTTACAATCAGGTGTTACTTGTTCGTTTGCTTCCTATAATATAAAAAAAATGTATAAAACAAAGTCGATTTCAAAGTATTTCTGTATATTACTTTATTTCGTCTAAGCTTCACGATGAATTTTGATACGATCTACGCGACAATTTAGAGAGGTTTTTTCAAAAAGTTTATATGTGTATAAAATTGTATATAAATCCATCTAATACCTTTAAACGAGCAATTCTTGTATATTTTTATACTTGTATATATTCTGGATCTCGGATCTATTTCCGTGAGACTTAGTATGTATGTAGTTTCGGGGACGATAAATCGATCTAGATAGATATTATTCATAGAAAACTTTTTTAACTGAGTTTTGAGGCAATGAAAAAATATAGCAAGAACATAAAGGTAAATTTCGCCGGCGCTGTCAAAACAAAAATTGCTCAGATAAAAATCTGTTGTTTCGAAAATCCGTCTAACTCCCTTTGAATCCGAGTAACAGCAGAAGGGATATTTTTTTTTTTTGTAAGAAAATGTTAATTTTGTAAGGCAAAGCCAACAGTTTATTTTGATTTAAAAATGTTTTTTTAAAGAACCGAGCTAGGCTTATATTTATATAAAGTTGCTAAAAGTCAGTGTTATTATTCTATTGACGCAATAAGAAGTAGTTTTCGGTGCTTACATTTTAAACACTGGCCGAAACCTTTTGAAATACACCAATATATTACACTACGGTATTATACATTTTAACCTATCCTACAAAAAGCCCGCGATATCTTAAGGAAAATCAGTATTCAGTTATATCTATTTATATAATTAAAAATTATCGATTATTATATACCGATATAACAACACTTACTATCCAATAAAATACAGTAGTAACATTGTGCATTTAATTTGGGTTAAGACTACCCTTTATAGCCCTTAAATGCCCTTTGTCCACGACTTCGTTCACGTGGAATAGTTACTTTGGACTAACGTGAACACACAGCGGATGTTCTTAAGAGGATTTTGAAACATTCTTCATTGGTGCTCCGCTCCTATTGGTCTTAGCGTGATGAAATATAGCCCATATTCTTTCTCGACAACTGGGCTATATAACACTGAAAGAATTTTTCAAATCGGACTAGTAATTCCTGTGATCACCCCCTACAACGTCACAAACTCATAAACTTTACCTCTTTATAATATTAATATAGATAATTTCAATAAATAAAATACAATATATCACAGATAACAATACCGCTAGTTCGTTCAAAGAAAATGCTTTGTTGCATTAACTCGCCATGTACAAACTAAAAAGTATTATAAACCATTAATTAATTTAATTAATATTATAAATAACGTGTAACAAAGAAGATTTATGATTACTTTGTTACGAAGCTTCTATGTTATTGATAAAGTGTACATATCAAAGCGCCTAGTAATCAATATAAATGGCTAACACACTTATGATGTTCTACATTTTGCACCGGACCTGCATATTAAGCCGCACCGTGTCGCTATTAATTAAAGTAAAATATATATATTCATTTACAACGATAAAGGCTATGAAATATCCTACAATAAAATGTACCAGAGGAAAATTAATACGTTGATCATTCATAAGAGTTTTCATGACAAGTTTCAATCGTTACGTCTCAACTCATCTGTAAGCAATTTATTGAAGTACCGAATGACAGTGAGAGATAAACGTAACTGAGCTAGGGCATCAATCATTCTTGACAAATTTATGTGATTCCAATACGAGATACACATGAATAATAACGGAAAATTTAGCCTAACGCCTTTACCGTGATTAATTCTAGAAATTTTCACAAGACCTTGATAATATATAATGTCCTAAACACTTCGACAGCATCTTGCTGAAACTTGGCTAATCAGCTTGTTTCTGACGGCTGTCTTGGCAATCCACCCGTATCTGTGCAACATATAACTATTTCTTTTTCACCACCAATATTAAGAATATGCCATCTTACTTCCACATTTTTTTTCATATCATAGGAGGCAAACGAATAGAAGGGTCACCTGATGTTAAGTGATCACCGCCGTCCATAGACACTTGCAACACCAATGGAGTCGCAAGTGCGTTGCCTGCCTTTGTTTGGGGGGATTGTGTACGGGGAAAGGAGGAGGGCGGGGCGAGGGGTGGGGAGGTGACCCTCCGGCACTCTCACTAACCGAACGAAACGCAACGATGCTAGCATTGTTATTTTACATTGGTTTTTTGTGAGAGGGTACTACCCCGGGTAAGGAAACTTCATGGTGATACCAGTTAAAGCGTCAGCGTGGCTCTACCACCTACAAAAAAACCTTATCTAAAACAGTGTGACATTACAATATTATTTCACGTATGTGTGCGTTATCATGCCATTTGTTTTGTCAAAATATCATTTAGGCAACGTATCTGAAGTTTCTTAGTCATAATATCATTGTATCTAATATGTTAGGTACGTCACACTATGCCATAATTAAGCATGATTTGTACTGTGATAATCATATAATCTATATATTTAAAAATAGCTACATAATTAAGTAAGAAATAATGATGTTCATCACACAAAAATTTTGCAAGAGGACAGACCTTTAACCTCTCGACCCGAAAATATAAATGAGGCACGAGGCTTGGAATATATTTATAGAAATTACATATAAAACCTTTCCTATAAACTTATATGCCTATTAAAATATTTTTTTTGTAATATATTTGAGCAAATAGGACATTTTTAATCAGAGATCAAATGATTTCTTCCGTATCTCTTGACGTTTAAAACCATGTTGAAGAAGCTAGTTCTTTTTAATTTCGTTCTTTCATCTTTTATTATATCTAATAAATCATCTTCGTCCGTTTTTTCGGAGTTACCATAATTTATTTTTCATATCTTATCCAGCTTGATTTTAATTGCCTTTATATTGTTTCCACTTTCTTACATGATGTTCTGGATTTTACTTCATTTCAACTTCCTGTGCTACTTTAATAAACTATAACCATATCTCCGTTTATGCTTTCCTGATAGACATAATTTGTTAGATATTGGTTCTGTTAATGCCCGTATCATCCGTAGGCCAATGAAATATATTGTAGACTAGTTGTGCTCGCGACTTAGTCTGCGTGGAACTTTATCTAAAAAGAGTAATTAATAAAATCATCTGATCGTAATAAGCCCATTTACTTTTCTCTCATGCCACGTCGTCATTAAAACTACAATAAGTTTTGATACAGTGGACCGATTTTTATGAAACAAAAACTAAGTTGTTCTTGAGGACTTGCTTTATGATTTACTTGAGATTTTACTGTGAACCCAGTACTTTAGCAGTGATGCGTGTCCATACAAACATACAGACATTTTTAAAGATGATTGAGATGTTTTTTATTACTTCCTTCCTAGACACTTTCTTTTCATTCCTAGATACTTACAACAATCTTTTTTTTCACGAAAATCGAAAAAGTACAAACACGGTACATTTAATTTTTTATTGTATGTATAGATTTTAGATTTTTCTATAGATATTTCATTGTTTGATGAATTCACAAAAAAAATATTTATTTTGTCATATGGACCGTTTATTTTGAAAGTGGTGTAAGTCCATTTTTGAGAAAAATGAGCTATCACATAATTCTTGCTTAATTTAATGTAATTTTTTATATATAACTAGTCCGTGTTTAATTTCTCAAAAAAATCCCATGTTTTGTAAATCTTAAAATAGGTCGATAAATGAAATTGCATAATCATCGATTATGAAAGTGGTGTAAGTCCAATTGACAGAGGTAGTTGGCATAGCAGATGGATGCCGATCAGTGTTTTGTTATTTTTCATTTATTTTATACTAGCTGTGTCCCGCGGTTTCACCCGCGGGCGATTTGCATTGTTTCCCCCCCCCCCTCCCTTGTTTAATGTAGAAAACAGGATAAATTCATTTTATATGTAATGAAACGGGAGAATTTCATTTCAACAAAAAATCTCCAAAATGCAATTAAAAAACAGATAAAAAAATACTAATGGGGAACAGGTCGATATGTTGCAAATATGTTAGTTGAGGTTCGTTAAAATTGCACCATATACCATTTTTTTGTAAAACAACGATGACGGATGCAGATTTTAAAATTATCAATTTATTACCTCTACGTCCTGGAAGACCGTTAAAATTTGAAAAAATCGCCCTGGAGCCTTTGTACCAAAATGTCAGACCTATTACGTACGAAAAATATAAAGACATGAAGCAGCTACTATCCTATATACCTCCGGTGCATCATGCATATTTTGAAACACTACAACATGCAGAGAATAAGTAAATTCTTGTAATCAGTATCTTGTAATGACAATGTAATTGCCATCTAAAATAAATTTTTATGTGTTGTTATGCGTATTTGTAAACAAAATTATATTAAAATGAAGTATATTTTAAGCGATATTTGATTTTTCAAAATTGAAATGAAACGATTGTTACAACTGTCTAATTTTGAAAGTGGTGTAACTGCATTTACAGCACATAAATATGTGTTATCGTACTCTAATTAGCCAAAAACAAATTAAATCTTGATAAAACAATGGAAACAATCCCAGACCTCATATGATTTGCCTGTATTTTTAAATCAACAAATATAGTAGTAACCTTTAATTTTCTCGAAACAAAAGAAAATGGACTTGTACCACTTTCAAAATAAACGGTCCATATGTTACTAGTAGGCATAACATTTATTGACTTATTTCTTGAGCAAAACGGCAAAAATATGTGGCAATCAGCAAACAAGCATACGTCATGTCTGAACATTTTTAACTTTCTAGACTTACAAAGAAAACAAACTTACAAAAATACTGCAATAGAAGCTTGGTGGCAAAATTTTAATGCCAAAAAGGTGATGCTGACCAAAAACGTAATAGATACATATATTTTATAACTCTAAAGTAATTACTTATTGATATTTTTTTTCACCGGAACTCTAGGCTCACTGTCTGATCCTTACAAAAATTCTTTGACATGATATCGAAGCTTGTTATCACTTTTTATTTCATCACTTCAATTCTTATTAACCCTTAGTCGTATGCGTCTTTTATATCTTCTATACATATAATAAGATTTACATCTAGCGTGTCTGTACATTTTAGATTTTTATTTTTAAAATGTTTGTACATATCTACGAATAAGTAATAGAATATATTTCAATCAATGTTAGAAATATCTGTCTATCTATCTGTCTGTTTGTATGAACACGCGTCACTGCTAAAATACTAAGTTCGTAATAAAGAAATAACAACTTAACAAAAATCATAAAGCATATTTTCGAGTACTTTTTTTAATATATATATCATAGGAGGCAAACGAACAGGGGACACCAAGGGGTCGCACGTGCGTTGCCAGCCTTCGTTGGGGGATGCGGGGAGGAAGGAAAGAGGCGAGGTGGGCCTCCGGTGTACTCTTTTTTTTTTCTAAATGACTACGCTATTGACCCAGCAAGCACTTAACAGCTTCACCGGACTACACGGTGTACTCACTAGCCGAACGAAATGCAAGAATGCAAGCACTGTTACTTCACGTCGGTTTTCTGTGGGTCTGGTGGTACTACCCCGGACGAGCCGGCCCATTCATACTGAAGCCAGTAATAGCTTCAATGTGGCTCTACCACCTATTGTTTATTTGCATATAGTTTATTAATATTTAGTCTTTGTTTTATTCAAATCGGTTCGGTCTATCAGAAGTTATTGTACTCGTAATGATGACGCGACTTAAGTACGAGAGAAAAGTAGATCTCTCGTACTTAAGTAAATGGACTTAATACATTCAAATAACTTTATTAATCGCTGTTTTTTTACATAAGATTTGACGTGAACGAATTCGAAAGCACAGGTAATTATTAAAATAACTTAATTTCTATAACTTGGATAGTAAGAACTATTTCTTCAACAAAAACAAAAACGTATAAACTTTTCCTTTATTATATTAAGATATATAGATTTATTATAACAAATAAACACTAATGCCGAAGTAAATAACAAACATAAGATAGCATCCGTGGACAAAAATTGTGGATTGATTCACCGAAGCCAATGGTGGTCGGATCACCGGATGTTGGGACTTCCGTATTACATGCAGCCCGTAGCAATAAGAGCAAATATTGGATAGAAGGAACATTGATTACGAGAATATATATTACAGGGGAAATAAGGATACTGTTTATTATCGTAATATTATATATCTGTGTTTAGAAAACCCCTTTCTAATATGTAAGGTCTTTGTGGATTACTTATTTCGAACCAGAAAAGGGAGTATTATTTATTTTGTCTCTTTGAGTAGGTAGAAGCTGATAATATTCTCGAAAATAACATACACATAGTACATTGTCTGTTTTTAAGCTGAGATTGATGTTAGAGACATTACACACAATTACAAAACAATTGAAATGTAACAAAACAGTTTTTAATAGACTAATGGGCGCCCAGTGGTCGACATTCGATCTTAGTTAATTGCTTTTTTAAAGTTTGAACTTTATTAGAGTTTTTTTGCCAAAGGGTATACTTCTATAATCAAAGGTTTTCATCGTGGCTACTCAGTTATTTGCCATTTGCCATGATCTTTAATTACATAAACATAAAAAAATCTATGTGGTAAAGCTCAAATTTTAACCAAACATAACTTTACGAAAATTAAGAAATTAGTCGCAACCCATGACACAATTTTCAATTAATTTTACACTACACCATGGGGTGGTTTTTTTGTAGGTGATATTGAATTAAATGTAGTCTGTTCAATATGAGAAATAGTGATATCCCCAGTATCATCGTTTGGAAAAGTAATGGATGCACAATACAATCAAATAGTGAATCCAAGACAAAGACGTTTTTAATACTACCTTTAGCTTTTGAAAATAAATTCTTTTTTTTTATACATGAGGTTGAGTTGCAACATTTTAACTGCGGAGGTCTAAGTCATGGGTTACTTTTATGAACAAAACTCCTATTTTGATTATACAAAGTATTATTTGGCTCATTTTTTTATTAATTCATCATTTGAAGTGACTTCACCAAAAAAAATAATAAACATTACAATAATAGTTATATTTTACAATATCATTGTTGAATGTAGGATGAAAAATGGTAATCAGAACGTAAAAGTTAAAAAGTAAATATAGTCGAGCATAGCAACCTCCTTCACAACCTTTTTTGAAGTTCGTAATTATTGAAGGCTGTCAAAATATCTTTTTTATTTACATGTGTGTATATGCTGTGTAAAATTCGAGGAGTATTGTGAGTAGTGCATATTTTAATTAATTTAATGTATTTCTAATGCATTTTATATAAAATAAACAGCTTTCTGCACTTCTCCGCCATATAAACTTTAACTATGCCAAATTTCAAGTTCACCCGTTTACGGGAAATAGGTTAAAAAAGGGATACAAAAATTTTGCTTCACGTATTAATATATACATTAGATCAAATAGTATCAGAAAAACTCACCAATGTATAAATACAGGATGGATCGCATTACACGCTATGTTAAGTCTTAAAACAAATTTGATAGGATATTATAACATAATGACATTAACAAAAGATTGAAAATTAAAATGTTAAAAAAACTGAAAACTAGAAGTATTTTATTAAAAATCTAATTCCTGCCCGCGACTTCGTGCCCGTAGTAATAGTTACTTTGAGCTAACGCTAACACGCAGCGGAAGCTCTGAAGAGGAAAAAAAATCCCGATTTTGTCACATTTTCATCGGTTCTCCGCTCCTATTGGTTTTAACGTAATGATATAGGCGTATAACCTTACTCGATAAATTAGTTAAATAACACTGAAATATTTTTTTAAAATCGGACCAGTAGTTTTGTTTGTAGTAAACCCCCTACAACGTCACAATCTCATAAAGTCACAACCTCACAAACTCTACCTCTTTATAATAATATTAGTATATTAATGTACTCCGGTGACGCTGTAAGACCTTGCGTTGTTTAATAGCGTAGGCAGTTCGAGAAAAAAAAGTATATTAATTGATTAATATTGATTTTTTTTAGCCCATATCGTCAAATCACGTAAAGTTATAGTTAAAACGCAGAAGCCTATAAAGTCTACAAAAGTCCAGGCAGTCAGAAAAGCCGTCTGCAGAAGAGAAAACTCAAAATAACTGTTCTCCTTTAAAATTAATTATAGAGTGAATTATATAAATTTAATTATTTGTATATTGACATTATTCTGATTATTACATTTATTTCCACTCGGGATAATAATTGTATATAGTTTTATAAAGCTTACTAATCAATCAAACATATATTGAGCTGCAGAAGCATGTCGCTGATACGAAAACATGAATTCTTCTGCTGCCAAAAAAATAATGCTAAACGCGCCTATATAAGTTTCCACTTCAGAAAATACAAGTTTTCACTTCAGAAACACGGAATTTGCAATGAGTTTGAAAGGCTGATGCAGGCATTTAATCGTTGAAATGTATTAAAACTTTGATATAAACTATATATTTTAAAACGATTTAAAAAAGGTTTAAGTTTTCAGTTTGGTTATATTTTATTGTCTGTGTTACGTCAGAACTTCATCATTTACAAATCGATGTGGGAAGTTCTCTTTTATTGTAAAGGAGATATTTTGAAATGAGTCCGATTTTAATTTTATTCCAATTTCGAAGATACACCGAGGAACACCCTATAAGTCGAACGGGAAATGTGTAGTGATTGAGGTATTGGTACTTTCTAAGATCAAAGATAATCTGGTGTATTTTTTAAAGTTAGGTTTTTTTTTAAGTCTGTTTCATGTTTTTTAATAGTTTTTTGCAATAAAGCTTTACCGTAACATGAAAGATTTATTTTCATAATGAATGTATTAATTTTTCTCTGCGTAATTGTTAAAATGTATTTTTTCTTTTGATCTTATAAATTTACAACAAAAATATTTTCTTAAAAACTTGGCACGGCATTATTATTTTATCTCCGTAGATGCGCTATATTACTGACCTACTGGGAAGATTGAAAACAACGCCATTTGAAAATGAACCATACTAAGTACAAATTTGGGTTCATTATGACTTATAGACAAGTGAAGTAGATTGAAGTATTGAATCGAGTCGTAAAATAAATTTACAGAACATTTTTCATACTTTATAAGTATTCTTGTGCATATCGGAAATGTTCGTTAGAGTTACCCTAGTCTTTCTATTACATAATATAAATATTAAAATTTATAACTACGTATATAGAATACTAGCCTCTGCCCGGGACTTCGTTCGCGTGGAATAGATACTTTGGTTTTTTTTTCGAACTGACTATGCTATTGACCTTACTGGCCTTCACAGCTTAAGCTTAAGGCACTCAGCCGATTTGTTTAGGTAACATGCTCAAGGGTGCACGGCACACATCGGCTTGGGCTGTTACCGAAAAAACCCGATCTGACCTAGCTAAACTATTCAAAGCTATACATGTATTCATTTTTGAATCATACAATTAATTGCATGATTCTAAAACACAACATGTAAGTCGGAAAGTAAGAACTTTGGGCTAAAGCTAACACGCAGCGGAAGCTCTCAAGAGGAAAAAACCCGATTTAAAAATATTTTTCATTGGTGCTGCGCTTCTATTGGTCTTAGCATGATGATATATAGACTATAACCATCCTCGATAAATAAGCTATATAACAATAAAAACATTTTAAAATCGGATCAGTAGTTCCTGAGATTAGCCCCAAGAACGCCACAAACTCACAAACTACCTATTTATAATATTAGTATAGACTAGTGAATACCAGCGACTCTGTCTGCATTCTAAACAGAAATGCTGAATGTATAATTAATTGGTTATAGATATCAGCGTCCATATTTACCTTATAAAATATTGATACCTCAATTGTTTTTGTATAGCAAAGTTATATTTTTTCTATAGCAAAGTTATATTTTAAGTTTGTATAGCGTTCTATAGCAAAGTTAGTTTATGAAACATTACTTGAAAATACTGGAGACGCAAGTGCCACATACCGGCGGGTATTCGTCGTCACAATGAGGAGGAGAAAAGTGTAGGAAAGATAGCGGGAAGTCGTGCACTGACCTGGTGTTCTCCTGCGGCGTATTCCAGCATCCACGACCGTGTGCAGCCGCCTAGAGCACCTCTAGTAGTATACTGCGATTCACATTCACTAGGGTTACTATGAAGTTTGGTATATGGAACCGACGTCTCCACTGTGCGAACGCGGGAAGCAAAAATATCTTCACCTATAATGGCGCGATAATATCTCCTAGATTCTTGAACAGAATCAAGAGCGTGGGGTGCAAAACGAAGAGCGAAAAAAAATATAGTAGGTCACGTCGGCACGATAGACGTTGCGAGAAAAAAAAAAGTAGCGGCGACCAATTGTGTACGACAGAAAAGAGGTGGAATGTTTGGAATTGTTGCGAGTTATAGCTAAATGGCGTTACCATTTCCAGCTGCCCTTACAAGGCCACCCTTAACAAACTATCATTATAATAAAAGAAAAAAAAAGACGATATTTTTTTATATCATAGGCGGCAAACGAACAGTTTGGTCACCTGATGGTAAGTGATCACCACCGTCCATAGACACTTGCAAAACCAGGGGAGTCGCAAGTGCAATGCCAGCCTGTGTTTGAGGAGGGACGTGGGAGAAGGGGCAGAGGAGAGGTGGTAGGTGAGGAGACGTGGTAGGCGAGGAAAGGTGGTAGGTGAGGAGAGGTAACCCTTCGACGCTCTCACTGACTGAACGAAACGCAACAATACAAGCACTGATTCTTCACATCGGTTTTCTGTGGGTCGAGTGGTACTACCTCGCACGAGCCGACCCATTCATGCTGAAGCCAGTAATAGCTTCAACGTGGCTCTACCACCGACTAAAGCGGGAGATAAGTAGCGGTTTTGTGAAAGATGTATATTACATACATAAAATATATAGAATAGGTAAACATTGAATAAATATACATACGTAGCGGTCAAAATGAATTGCGCAAGCTATGGGGCAGGAAGCAAGCAAAGACAGATAACACCACGTAAATACGTTGTATACGTAAATTTGCAGTCTTTAACGTGTCCTCAGGTAAAACGTAATCCTTAGCTGAATGTAACCTTTCAACGTATATGCAAAATTAACAAAACAAACAACAATAAACAAAGAAATTCATATTTATAATATTACTAAGAAAGTAAGGATTTACAAATGAAAATTCGTTTTTTCCTTCTATAAAGATGTAGTCTATATTAAGAGTTGTGTGGAAAAGAGAACGAGTAACTTCAACTATCAATGAAGTAGTAGTAATTACGTAAACAACAGTACAATTACCAGATTAGACCCCCCTCGGCAGCGGCTCAAGCCTAGGTCCGTTCCCTCGGCGTGGAGCACTTGAGTACACTGCGCGCGCGATACAATGACACAAAATCTTACATCACTGCAACAACATTACACACATCACCTCCACAAACATGCACGCATACACATGAAAATGTGTATGTGTGTTTTATTTCTTTCCCTTATCGAACTGAAATAGTTTAGAAAATTATCCGATACGAAATATATATAACACATATGTGCTCCAACAACTCATAAATGTATGAATAGTTAGTTAGCTTAGGTCAGCTTACTCTCTTCACGTAAAAAAAAGTTCAGCTCACTCTCTTTACGTAAAAAAAATTAAAAAAATGTCAACTCAGATAGTGCCTAATTGCACGTATAAGGCAACAGCCCAAGCCGAGGTGTGCCGTACACCCTTGAGCTAGTTGTCAAATAAAATCGGCTGAGTGCCCTAAGCGCTTGTCTTAGTAGTCCGGTGAAGCTGTTAAGACCTTGTTAGGTCAATAGCGTAGTTCGCGAAAAAAAAAATAGTACTATTTATATTTTATCCATGTATTTTAAGAACAATAATAACACGTCAATGTCACTGCTATGTTGACACGTAATCATTACCAGTACTAATACATTAGCTAGGCACATATTAGTGGTCCTAATTAGTGTATGTATAAAAACAGACACCCCTACTAAATACCCGACGTGATCATTAATCACTGTACACCATTTAGCCTGTTATTAGGGTAACTGCTAACCGCTTTTGAATATCTACACCAGCCGCCTAAGGTTCTAAAAGTTTTATAACCGAATAATCAAATTTCAGACTTATTATGAAAGATTATTTATATCCTTTTTTATATCATGAGAGGCAAACGAACAGACGGGTCACTTTATATTATATTACATGATCACCGCAGTTCATAAACACTAGCAACACCAGGGTAGTAGCAACATAGCAAATGCGTTGCAGGCCAGTGTTTGGCGGGCATGGAGGGAGAAGAGAGTAAAGAGGAAGAGCGAGGAGACAGGAGGGGAGGGGAAGTTGGCCTCTGGCGCTCTCACTGACCGAACGTACGCAGCAATGCAAGCATTGTTACTTAACGGCCGTTTTCTAGGAGAGGGTGGTACTACCCCGGGCGAGCCGACCCATTCATACTGAAACCAATAATAGCTTCAGCGTAGCTCTATCACCTATATATATATATACATATATAATACTTACTAATATCTTATTCATTTCTTTACACGTTATGCGTTAAATACGCAATGGCGGACTTAATGCCGAAAGCATTCTCTGCCAGTCAACCATTAGTTGATGCAGAGATAAATGTTGGTAGGTGTAAAAGGTGAGGCCTTTATAAAATTATGTTTAACCTATTTAATATAACAATATATAAAATATCAACATTGATATACTACATATATACTACACATATACATTACATACACATAACAATATCATACATAAATATCAATATAATAAATAAAAGTATAAAAGTCAACATCAAGTACTAAATACAGCATTGACCAGATAATTCTGCTAAATAACACTGGCTGGTAAAGCCGACGTACCCTGACTTATAAACAATAAACATACAAGTTGTCAGGGATACAGAAAAGGACATAGAAAAAAAGTTAATTCAGAAAATAAAATCCAATCCCAAGAAATAGGTTAAATTAACGCGAGCAAAACTAGGAGCAAAAGCTAGTTGAATATAATATTACTAAAGTTAATAGGAACTATGACTACTATAAGCACTACGCGTTTAGCTAGTTGTGTTTTTTTTAAGTGGAGAAGTGGTGTAAGCTGTGCTGTTCTTGTGTTTCTTCCTCTGTACATAAAATACATTAATTCAGATATTAAACAACGCTGACAAAGTCACTGGTATCAGGTGGTTTTTAAATAAGAATTCCTTTCTGATTTTATCAGTTAGTCCATCCATTAAGTATTTCTAGATATATATATTGTCGGAATCTGGAAAAAAGAACCATCTAATAGTGTTACTTTGAAGGTGGTAGAGCCACGCTAAATCTATTATTGGTTTCAGCATGAATGGGTCGACTCGAACGGGGTAGTACGACCCTCTCATAGAAAACCAATGTGAAGTAACAGTACTTGCATTGTTGCGTTTCCTTCGGTCACTGAAAGCGCCGGAGACCCACCTTCTCTCCCCTCAACTTTCCTCTCCCATGCCCCCACACAAACAGGATGGCAACGCATTTGCGACTCCCCTGGTGTTGCTAGTGTTTACGAACGCCGGTGACACGCTTGTACGTTTGCCTCCTGTGTCATAAAAAATATTTTTGTAACTATGATAAGAACGCAGGTATCCTTTTACTTTTCTCCGATTTAGGTTTTTGTTAGGTGGGTTATTTTCCTTGTGTCGGCATTGTAATTAAAACCATATAACTGCCTTCAAATCGTTACTACACGAATATGACTAGTTATTATACTAGTTTAGCTCCATTACTTTGAACCAGATTTATTATATTCTCTCTATATTATTTAATATTCTCATATTAAATGCTTACGAGAAAAATGTAGACGTGAATCCTTTACGAACCTATGGTTGCCTAACCTATAATTTTAAACGTAGCGTGTGTGAAACAAGTATACGTAATATAATATACTAGCCTCTGCCCGCGATATCATCCGCTTGGAATTGTTACTTTGGGCTAACGCTAGCACGTAGCGGAAGCTCTCAAAGTTTTGAAACAGTCTTCATTAATGTTTCGTTCTTATTGATCTGAGTGTGATAATATAGCCAATAACCTTCCTGGCTAAATGAGCTATATAACACTGAAAGAAATTTTCAAATCGGACAAGTAGTTCCTGAGATTACCCTCTACAGCCTCACAAACTCACAAACTTTCTTTATATATGTTAAATTGCCTGTACCATGCTGAACATTCTGAAGGGTTTTTAACCTTGAATCGTTATCTTCCTTCCACTGTAAGATTACTTGGACTGTTGGACGTAGTTGACGATTGATCGATCCCGCCGATTTCAACCATGAACAAAGAAGTTCGGAAATCCTTGCCCATACTCTACCGTGTGGATATGGAATCGTTGACCAGACATACTATTCCTTCCTTTTATATTGTCTGCTTCAAAAAAAGCGAAAGGAAACATTTTAATAGGTCGGAATAAAGTTCACTCCTACTAATGAAATCTATTACCGATGCTAAACGTTGTTTTTAGACTGTATCGCACTCAGTATCAGATATTATACAGCATTTTTTCTGGATTACTATAATAAGAGCACATTCCATTAATTAGGAAGTCCATATGCAGTTTGAGGTGTTCGCTTTATAAGTTTCAAACATCAATAGTAACGTTCAACAACTATAAACAAAATGCCCGAATGTTAAGTGAGCGTCGCAGTGTCTTTGACTTGCACATGCAAGTCGGTTTCTACATCACGCATACTTGAATTGGAGGCATGCACTGCACGCGATACTAAGTGCAGCAGTCTCACAATATACATACCAAGTGTTACGTGAACCATTAATCTGTTAGGTTCGATAAACATGGTAGATGCATACAAATAATTAGAATTAAAGTATAAATTATTTACAGACAAACCAAATTCTCAAACAACTGAACTGACTTTTTCGAGACTCTTAACAGCTGAAGATTTTTTCAGCGCATTTTCTAAGCCATATTATTACGCTTTTGTAACTAAGCTTAATATCAGCAATAAGGATTGTAATAATGATTGACCTGACCTATATCTCGATAAAATAAATAAGATAAAATATTAGGTAGTGATGGCAGAGTGGTTGACCAATGGAATGACAATCCGATCTACGCGAGTACAAATCTTGGCATGTACATGCAACTACTTTGGATTTTGTGTATATTGACTAATTTTTATTGGATGACGAAAAGCATCGTAACGAAATCTGAATCTTCAAAACGTTTTAGTATTAAGCCCCATAGTATGCAGGAAAGTATAGCAACATATATATATGTTGCATATAATGTTATATATAACGTATGTATAGCAATAATGTAGCAATAATAGCGTATAGAATCACTATTTGATACCGCCAATAGGCCGTGATCAAGCACAATGATTACACCTTCATTCGGGTAATGGCCTATAGCCCTGCAATGAATCGTATCTTCCTGATACGACAATATGAAAACAAAACCAATTTTTATGAAAACGAAATCGCTGTTTCTATTTCATATTACGTAATTAGTAATATTGATACGGGTGAGTTTGAAGTGTTTGAAAGAAAACTTTGGAAATCAACGTTCGAAGCTATAAACCGCTAGCGTGAAGGCGATAACTACACCGCAGATTGAACCATTCCCAATCGTATTGTGTGATCGCGTTGAACGATTCCCATTTAAATGGATTGAACAATTTGTTACCCGTACCCATGGGTATGTACCTACATTTTATAGAAACACACTGATTTGATCATCTGTTCGTGTCACCTTTATAACTAGCTAACTTTTTACCTTTCAATGTGTCGCTTTATAAAGGCGACAGTATAATTTAAATTTCGCTACTTTATTATTTTAATGTTTAACGCCTGTTCAAGTAAATGTTAAAAAAATTGAATAATAATAAAAATCATGCAATAGAATTAATTATATATATATGGGCAAGCGACCGTGTGGCCGTCTGGTTTCAATGTAAGTAAGTAACAAATTAAATTATAGCTTCATTATCTGTATTGTCATCTATCAGCTAATTCGGAACTTAAATAATATAGGAAATATTGTTAGTAACTCATTTATCTCTATAAATAAAAAAATAAAATATAGAAAGTAACAACAGGTTACTATGATAAGAAACGAATTAAGTTAATACTCATTTAATATAAGTTTTGGTTATGATTAATTATTGTGTAACCGGATGGTGTAGAAACGTGACGCCATATTGCCGTAAAGGACTTTGCTTTTGCTTCAGCTCCTATTAGGCTTAGAGTGATAATATATAACCTACAGCCTCGATAAATGAGCTATCTAACACTGAAAGAATTTTTCGAATCGGACCAGTAGTTTCGTAGCGCATTCAAAAGCAAACAAATTCTTCAGCTTTTTAATATTAGTATATATTAATGTTACTTCATGATTTCGCTAGATTATGATGACTAGATTTGATATATCCTTCGAGAAAAGTATATCTATTCTGAATGATAAGTCTATAATGTCTTCTTCTATATCCCTAACAAACTGTATGCAAAATTTAATGATAATGGGCTAACTTGTTAAGGCATGAAAGCGAAACAAATAAAGAAACATCACCTTAAAACTTGTAACATTAGTTACTACTAAAAATAATGACACAATTTATAGATAAACGTTCACTTATTATAATAATATTATTGTATATTGTTATCTATTCCAAGACTCTAGCAACAATTTTTTTCACAAAATTCTAGAAATTACAGAGAAGTTACATTTTGATTTGTAGAGTATGTATAGATGTTTAAAAACTTACATTATTTCAAGGTCCATCAGTAGTATTAAAAATGTTTTCTACACTTCTAAGGCGATACCGTAATTTATTATTTATTATTAAAAAATGGGTATTTTTTACAAATAGTTTTACAGTGGCTACCAAACTAGGCATGTATCTTGGTAGTCAGAACATGATTACACAGCGTTTTACAAGAAGCACCTTAGCGGGCCGTATATACGTAGACGTAGGTAGGTATATATTTGTAGGTGGTAGAGCCATGCTGATGCTATAACTGGTTTCAGCATGAATGGGTCGGCTCGCTCGGGGTAGTACCACCCTCTTACAGAAAATAGACGTGAAATAACTGTGCTTGCATTGTTGCGTTTCGTTCGGTCAGTGAGAGCCCCGAAGACCCACCACCCTCAGCTCTCTTCCCCTTACCCCTCCCCCTAACCTGCCAACACACTTGCGACACCTCTGGTGTTGTTGGTGTCTGTGGATTGTGGTAATCAAAAAATATTCAAACTTATAAGCAATAATTGTTAGTAATATGATTTGACAGATAATATTAAGTTATCATTTCCTTTTTTTACCTAAGCCGTACTGTAAACAGAAGATTCGGTACCTCTTTTGTTTTCTAGTGCACCCGTGCGAAGCCGGGACAGGTAAAAAGTTTAATATTAAAAATCGAATAACAATATACTATTTAAACGAATTAATAGGTTTGACCCAGTAATTTGCAAAACTACATACTCTAAACCCTGAACTCTCACATAATATCTCCATGCAAAAGCTCTCGAATCCCCGACCATTAGTTAATAGTTTACGACTAACTTTAATATTACCTGATTAAAGAGATAACTTCGCATGAAACACAGTCCCTTGCATCAACAATTTACAACCCTGCTTACCTAACACGCTCGTAGGGAGTTATAAATAATAACAATGCCTTAATTTATAAACCAAATTACGGGTGAGAACACAAGTTAACAATTATTTTCCATTAACGTATTGTAGTTTAGACTAGATTTTATTTATGAAAAGTCTACAAAAATTATAAAATGTACTACGAAAATTATATTTCCTAGAAAATACGGAATTATGTATCACGCGATTCTATGATGTAGCAATCAACAATGTCATAAGATTAAAGATGTATATTATAATTGAAGCATCACATCGATCTTTAAGAGATCCACTTCAAGTCTCTTCTCGAAGTAAGGACGACATAATCCTCACGCGGCATTGTCGTATTGGCCAACATTTTTTATACATTCCTCGTGAGTCACTCTATCTATTGGAGAAAACTGCATGAATATCCGATCAATAGTTTTTGAGTTTAGAACAGACTGACAGACGCAACAGAGAACTTTGTTTTATACTATGTAATGATATTAAATCATCAAATATATTGCCTATAAAACCAGGCTGCAGGCAAACGTCGAGCATTTAAAATAAGCGAAAATACGGTTTAGACTCGTAAAATCGACATTTCACTAATGTGCACAAAAGGCAAAAATTTAAAAAATTGTTAAGTATGAAGATTGCCTTTAATTTGACATAAAAAGTTCAAACTTTCTTCTTTGTCTGTCCCATAAAGGTCATCGTTCAGTATCTTCAAATCTATGCAAAACTTTAAATTTAATGAGAGAATGTAACGAGTTCACAAACAAAATAATATTCAAAGCCGTTTTTATAAAAGTTGATTTCAGAACAAATCTTATATAAGTTTCGAAATAACTTTTCTTGAGTTTAAAAATATAATTTCAAAACCTAATGTGTTTCAAATTATACCTATATATATATATACAAGTAGACTATCTATACTATAATAAAACTGTAACAAGTCGAAATCTGTACATTAAATATTTTTTGAAAATTTTAATCAGGGTAGACTATGTTATCGACATAGAAGCCAAAAATAATCTTTTTACAATTTTTGTCTGTCTGTCTGTCTGTCTGTCTGTCTGTCTGTCTGTCTGTCTGTCTGTCTGTCTGTCTGTCTGTCTGTCTGTCTGTCCCTATGCACACGCATCACTCTGAAAGTACTGAACCAATCTTGATGAAACTTGACATAGTGATAACTAATATTACGAGATTACATCAAATATACTTTTTGTCTCATAAAACGCAAAGGGTTCTCCAGGATAAAGGATTAAAGTCTAGAATACAAACCCGAATTACTCTGAAAGTACTGAACCAATTTTAACGAAATTTGACACGGTGATAACTAATATTAGAAGACTACATCCAGGATACTCTTTGTCCCATAAAACGCAATGAGTTCTCCAGAATAACGAAAAACAAAAATTTGCAGTTAACGTAACTAGACTTTTTTGCGACACCTTAGTACAAGAGCCGGCAACGTTAAAAGAACAAGAATTTTAGAATACCTGGTTCTTTAATACATCAATATATATTTTTTTATATCATAAGAGGCAAACGAACAGGTGGGTCACGTGATGTTTAGTGACCACCCCCGTCTATAGACACTAGCAACACCAGGGGATTTGTAAGTGCATTTCCAACCTGTATATGGGGGAGTGTAAGGGAACCTCCGGCACTCTCACTGACCGAACGAAACATTACAATGCAAGCACTGTTATTTGACGTCGGTTTTCTGTAAGTATTCTGGCAGTATTAGACCGAACGAGACGACCCATTCATGCTGAAACCAGTAATAGCTTCAGCGTGGCTGTACCACCTACAGAAATTATCAATATATCAATAGACAGAATTTAGGACACTTGGTACCGGGTTAACGTTGTATTTTTAAAAGGCATTTTGATTTATGATTAATCAATAATAAGTTTAGGAACATTTTTTTCAGTAACTTTTAAACGCAATTAAACATTCAGACACATTTTTTATAAACAATCATATATATACCCGCTGATATATTTTATAAATAAAAAAAAGAATGTGGTGTCGTGGGACACCAGGTAGGAACGAAGTTCATTCGGCTAATGTAGAATCGACACTATTTGGAAAAAAAAATCGTGCTCAATTTTATGTAATCGTAATTCAAATTATCAATTAAAATAACAAAATATGTCTCTTTATTTTTGTTTGACAACATAAAATTACATAGAAATAGAAATTATTACAAAAAAGGAGAAAGAGAAAGATATTATACAATACTCGCTTATGTATACGACTGTCGCGCCTGCGCACGTCTCATTTAACTGTTTAATTCCATGCAATTTTCGTTACAGTTTTACTATCACATTTTTTTCAGTTCGGTCGCGCAGCAAAATCTCTATCTCCTCCAAGCCTGCCGTAAGGAACTTCGTTCCAATAATAAATTTCAAATCAATTATTTTTTTTCATAGCAAAGAACCAATTTCATTTTATTAAACATTATTGACCACCATATACAACGATAAACGTAAACATATGGCTTGGGATTGACGCCATCTCAAATATATGCGTCGTCGACCATCAGGCTATACAAAGCCGAAATACCTTGGGCCGGCGAGGTGAAATATCTTGGTGTTACTTTAGATAAACAATTAAATTTCTGAGTGAACTGAGCCCTACGTAAAATCACCGGTGCCCCATGGTACGTCCGGAATAAGGAACTCCACAGGACCTGGAGATGCTTTCTGTCTGAGCGTATATAAAATCACTTACAGGTTATTTCGAAAAAGCCGCGAATCATCCCAGCCCGTTAGTGATATCCGCCGCGAACGATGAACCCGTACCCAACGCTGCGCAGTATAGAAGACGACCGCGACACATTTTTACCGACCCTCCTGATTCAATTACGTCAGCGAACGATCAGTACCAGCCTGTCTCTTCAAACAGAGCGTGTTCTCACCCACGCCCGCATAACCGCAGATCACGCCGCCGTGGTCTGGGACTAAATTTCGCTCCCGTACACCAAATTAGGCCCTTCTCGGCAACGGCTCAAGCCTAGATCTGTTCCCTGGGCGTGGTTCCCTTGAGTACGCTGCTCACGCGATAAAGTGACACAAGAGTTCTACCCTTATTTTTCGTTATCCTATCCTACATAGTTTAGAGGATTTTTTCCTACACAAAATACATATAGAAGTTGTTGAGGCACGCATGCTTGGTACACATGCATGTTTCAATAACTTATATACGTATATAAGTTACTGGACTACTAAGACGAGCGCTTAAGGCACTTAGTCGATTTTATTTAGGCAACCAGTTCAAGGGTACACGGCACACCTCGGCTTGGCTGTTGCCTGTTGCATGCAAAATCGCGACCTATCTTAACTAATCTAGCTAACTATTTATATATGTATGAGTTGTTGAAATGTATATGTATACCAAGCATACACGCCTCAACAACTCCTGCATATATTTACTATCGGAAAATTGAGAGTTTTTTAGTTCGATAAGGAAAAAGTAAACCCTTCCACTTTCATGTGTAACATGTTTCATTCATCATCATTCAGTGTTTCACGTGTGTGGGGGTGATCATGTAGTGTTGTAGCAGTGATGTATATTTGTGTGTCACCGTATCGCGCAAGCAACGCACTCAAGAGATCCTTACCGAGGGATTGAACCTGATGTATAAAACTGGCTTGGTTTGAAGGTGATAGGTACTATGTTGTGAGTGGTACAGAGATTATTTATAAAAATATATTGGAAATATATTTCAAATACGTTTTTGAAACAGTTTATAACTCTTAGACAATAGTTTCAAGCAAGTGACATTTGACGTTTTCGGCGGGATGTTTGACGCTTCGATACGGTGTTCATATATTTTTCTTTAATACAATGGAGTATAAAAAGGTTTTAATACAAGTCGAAGATAGTTATGATAAAGTAAGTGGTAGAGATGTTTATTCAGTTTTATGTAGGTTAGTTTTTATTTTAATTGATCCTGGTAGATGACGCTACGAATGGGTACTAGGTTTATTTAAAAAATGAATACATGTAATCTGGGTATATGTTTAAGTGAATCCGTGGATAGTTTGGATTCACAATTGGAAACGGTAGTTGTGGCTGCAATCGGGTATCAGTTTTATTTGCGGGGTGGTAGGGTTTTACAGCCTGACTGGGTCACAACCACCATGTACATGACGAAAAAATCCGTAATAGTGATTCCCTTCTGCGCGTCGCGTTTCGGGATCAGCCTGTGCATATCCAGCTTTTTGTAGGCCGGCATGATAGTGGATGGATAGTGTGTCACTCGGTGGTCGCTATTGTTTTTGGACTGTACTGTGCTTACCATCAGGCATAGTGCAGGCATTTTGCCGTGCTA
>JACEII010000006.1:3007039-3038278 GCA_014332785.1 Antheraea mylitta
TATCTAATATATCTATCTATCTAATACATTTTAACGAGCAATTCTTGTATATTTTTATATTTGTATATATTGTGGATCTCGGAAGCGGCATCATCTATTTCCGTCAAACTTAGTATGTTGATAGTTTCGGGGACGATAAATCGATATAGTTAAATTTTATTCTTAGAATTATTGTTTTAACTGAGTTTTCGGGCAATGAAAAAATATAGCTACAATATAAAGGTAAATTTCGCCACCGCTGTCAAAACAAAAATAGCTCATGGAATATTGATTGCTTCAAAAATCCGTATAACCCAGTTAAAATCCGAGTGTATATAATTTATTTTTTGTTAAAAATGATGATTTTGTAAGGCAAACCTAACAATTTATTTTAATAATAATAATAATAAAAACTCTTTATTGCACACACTTTAGAGATACACAAAGTTATACATTCAATTACAATATGTGTACAGTTAGGCGGCCTTATCGCTTAGAGCGATCTCTTCCAGGCAACCCTAGGGAGACATTTAATCTTTTAAAATACCAGGTGGCAATATAAATACACACAGACTTACAAGAAAATAATAAACAATAAAAATATATAAAAAATGTAAGAAAAAAAAAAAAAAAAAGAAGAAGAAAAATAGAAATAACGCAACAAAACAGTTCAACTAGGACAGCGAGAGATAATGTCGGTGGAGATATTTCTTAAATGTTGTCACAGATCTTGCCTGCCTAATAACGCAAGGAAGTGCATTCCATAGACGTACAGCTTGAACTGCAAATGATCTATTATAAAATTTAGTATGAGAAATTGGGAATTTGAGTATACTTTGAGAACATAGACGGTGTGATGGGGAATCTCTGAAACCTAACATCTCGAATTTATATTTTAGGTAGGGAGGGGAATTGGGATTATGAAGGACGTTATACAGGAGAGACAGGATGTGGCTGTTTCGTCGGTACCGAATAGGTAGCCATTTAAGTTTTAACCGGTATTCAGACACATGATCAAATTTCTTAAGTCCATAGATAAAGCGAATGCATGTATTCTGTAGCCGCTCCAATTTATTAATTAATTCCTCATTAGCGTCCAGGTAGCAGACATCAGCATAATCAAGGATAGGCAAAAGTAATGATTCTGCAAGCATGACTTTAGTCGATATAGGTAACAAATTGCGCATTCTTCTCAGTGAACGCAAAGATGCAAATATTTTTCTGCTAACTTCACTCACATGATTTTTCCAAGATAGATTGCTATCAAAGATCACACCTAGATTCTTGGCTGCGGTGGAATAAGGAATCGTAACATTGTTCAAACAGATAGGTGCTAACGAGTTCCAATCTATCTTGTGCAGTTGCCTAGTACTACCAATGAGTAAACATTGAGATTTGTTGGGATTAAGGGATAGTCCGTGGGATTCAGCCCAGTGTCCAACCTTATGTAGATCTGAATTCATGATGTCTATTGCATTAGATAAATCAGTCACTGGTGTTTGGTAATAAATCTGCAGATCGTCCGCATATAAGTGATAAGAAGAAGAGAGAGAATTAGTTATAGAATTGATGAAAATTGAGAAAAGCAGAGGAGAGAGTACACCTCCTTGTGGAACACCAGTGGTAATTTCGCACCACTGTGAATATTTGTCGTCGATCCGGATACGCTGACGACGGCCTTTCAAGTAACTTACAAACCACTCTACAACAGAAGGAGCCAAATTTATATTATCAAGTAATGCTAGAAGGACGTCAAAATCAACAGTATTAAAAGCATTACTAAAATCAAGAAGGGTAAGTATCGTCACCTTTTGGTTTTCCATGCCCTGACGTATGTCATCAGAGACTTTTACTAGCGCCGTTACAGTACTATGACCGGAACGAAAACCTGATTGACACGGATTTAAAATATCATTAACAAGTAAAAATGACGAGAGTTGTTTATGAACAAGTCGTTCAAATGCTTTAGATAAAAAAGGAAGTATCGAAACAGGTCTATATTGTGAAAAGTCAGCTGGATTACTACACTTGGGAAGCGGTACAACAGTAGCTTGTTTCCAGATAGCTGGGAAAGTAGAGGAGAATAAAGACATATTGAAAATGAATGTGATGGTAGGTAGGATAATATTTAAAATAGGAAGAATCATTTTACGACTAATGTCGTCATTTCCAACTGCATTAGAGGATATAGCTTTAATACTATTTTCTACCTCTTTATCAGTTACTCGATTAAAGATGAAGCTATCATACAACGGTTTTGACATTTTTAGTAAATTGTTCAATGTTTCTGATTTCGTGATCAAATCGAAGTTGTGGACATTGGATGTAAAATGGTCGTTCAAAGCTTCAACGTCTATATTAGTTGTCACAAGATCTCTTGACTTCCCAACTCCTACTGATTTTAAAAATTTCCAGATTTTTGGTCCATCACCATGTTCAATAGATACATGAATATGTCGTCTCTGCGCATCTCTGCACATTCTACTACACCGATTACGTAGATACTTATATTTGGTTTTATTTTTTTCAGATGGATCTTTTTTATAATTAGATTTAGCAATATTCCTTTTGTTCATTAATTTACGTAAATCAGAGTTTAGCCAGGGAGCAGGTAAATGTTTTAGCTTAACAGCATGCACTGGAGCATGCCGATCGTATAGTTGAGTAAGGAGAGAGTTAAATATTTCAACCATCTTATCAACATCTTGGCACTGAATGACTGCATTCCAGTTAAGCATCTGAGCATCCTGGAGAAGCCTTTCTATATTCAATTTATTAAAATTACGCTGCATTACTACTTTATGTTTCAATTTAGGAGGTCGTACCTTATACGATAAGTAAACAAGATCATGATAAGAGAAGGCGTCAGCTGAAAGTTGCCCGTATGAAGCTACGTGATCTGTAGAACTTACTATCATCAGATCTAGCAGGGAGGGCTCACAGTTTGGGAAATGATGAGTAGAACTAGTTTGTAAAATATTCATGTTTGCATCGTTAACTAAAGAAATTAACTTCCGTGTGCGATGATCCTTTTTCAAAAGGCATGTGTTGAAATCACCTAGTATCAACGAGTGAGAATAAATAGGTATAAAATGTTCTAGAAGATTTTCAAAGGTATTAAAATAATTTATAGTCAGATTTGGGGAATAGAAAACTCCTAAAAGCACCTTGGTGTGAGACAGTTTTATGTCTAGGAAAAGATGCTCAGAGGTACCGGAATATTCAGAGTCTGATTTAGATATTACTGAATAAGGAATATGGTTGCGTAGATATATCGCTACTCCACCGCCCCCCTTCCCCGTACGGTCATTACGTATAAGTTCAAATCCAGGTAAACTATAAAGAGCTGACGCAAGACAAGGCTTTAAAAAAGACTCTGAAATGAGAATAGCATGAATGTTGGTCACATCAAACGATGATACGATATCGGTGTAGTGATTAGGAATGCTTTGGGCATTAATATGAATTACGTTAAAGTTTTTAGGAAATGACTGGAAACATTGTGTTAGAGATTCATTTAAAGGAAGAGATTGCGAGGATGCACTGTGAAAACTATCATCACTCTGCTCATCTAATAATGTTTGTAATAAGACTGATTGTGAAATTCCACCATACGAGCTGTCTGAATTACTGTTATTTAACATGTTACACAACTTTGCGTATATATACGTATTTCCTTCCTAACTGTTTCTTAAATATATTCAATTAGCACAAAATAACTAAAGGTAATTAGAATATAAATTATACAAACTATATGATACACTATTACAATAAAACAAAATAATATTAATGATCTCCAAAACAAATTAGCACGATATAACTTTTAATTAAATAAATAACTTTATTATGATAATTATAAGAAAGATATCGTTTTTAAATATTTTTATTATGTGTAAAAATGCTAATTTTGTGAGCCAAAACTTACAGCTTATTTTAATTTGAAAATGTTTTTTAAAGGACCGAGCTAGTCTCGGGAGCTAAGGTAAGTACTAGTATTAATATTACCTAATACGCACTTGCTTGTTTTGTTTTTATGCTCGATAAAAAATGTGTACTAAATAAATCGGAACAAAATGGCAACGATCAATTGATAAAAAAATAAGTATTCTAAAACCATTTATGAAAAATTCCTCATCGAATGTTCGTAGTCTTATAGTTGTTTTTTTTTTTAACTGACTACACTACTGGTCTGGCGATTCTTCCCAGCTTCACCGGACTACTAAGGCAGCACTTCGCCGCTTAGCAACGAGCTCAAGGGTGTCAAAGTGGCCGAAACTCTGCTTAGGATGTTGTATAGAATATTTGTTGATTAATGTTATTTTGTAGCATATTTCAATTTGTAGCAATTAACTTTATAAAATAAATGTTCGTTATTCATATCACCGTGAAATACTCTTCTTTCTACACCTCTTGGTTATTACATAATGGTTGTTTGTTCACATGCTGTGATAACACGGATCGAAAATTAAATATAACGGAAAACAAACAATCAACAACAAAATAATGATTTCTTAAATCATTTGTTGTTCATTGTATAGGAACAATGCAATATACTATTAGGTATTGTAAGTATAGCTATCTCTATATCTGGTACTAGCCTTTGTTCGCGATTTCGTTCGCGTGGAATAAAGTTACTTTGCGCTAACGCCAACACGCAGCGGAAGCTCTCAAGAGGAAAAATATCCCCGATTTTTAAACATTCTTCATTGGTGCTCGCTTCTATTGATCTTATCGTGATGAAATATAGCCGATACCATCTCTGATAAATGATCTATATAACATCGAAAGATTTTTTCAAATCGGACCAGTAGTTCCTGAGATTACCCCCTACAACGTCACAAACTCACAAACTTTACCTCTTTATAATATTAAAGAAACCCAAAATGTATTGTAATAAATGATAAATCAGAAGTGTATACGACCATTGAAGAGAAGACGCGATATTTTTATTATGGAGTTCTTCTGATTGTACATTATTTCAATTCATAACCTTAGTTAAGCTAGCAAAATTAGGCTTATTGCGACTGTTATTTGGTATGTTTGCGCTCTTGTATTGATCCTTTTTTAATCTGTTATCCATTTTTATATTAAGAATAAATGTCTTGTTTGCATTTATTTATGGTAAACTTAACAGTACAATATACTTTAAATCAACGAGATTAAATAATATTTACTACTACAAGATCAGTTAATTTTATAACCTTTGTTAAAACGCAGAAGGTTATTTATTAATGTTTCGATGTATCCATTTATATTTCTATCTTATATTCTATTCTACTTTGTATAGACAGTCTGTAATAAATATTTGTAGCCCCATGTGTGTCAAATAAATGTTTTCTTTTTTTCTTAATTTACAAAGAATTGACGTATGTTTAATTGTTGTTGTATATGTTTTACTTCTTACACAATTAATAAAAAAATAAAAGTTTTTTTTATATCATAGCAAACAAACGAACAGGTGGGTCACCTGATGTTAAGTGATCACCACCTTCAATATACAGTAGCAACACCAGAGGAGTCACATGTGCGTTACCAACCAGTGTTTGGGAGGAATAGCCGGATGGGGAGGGGGACATGGTGGAAGTGATCCTCCGGCACTCTCACTAACCAAACGAAATGCGACAATGCAAGCACTGACTTTACGTCGGTTTTCTATGCGAGTGTGGTACTAACCTGAACGAGCCGACCCATATATGCTGTAACCAGTAACAGCTTCAGCGTGTCTCTATCACCTAAAAAAAGTTATCACCATAGCTTCATTTTGATATAAAGATTTATGAAACTTCGTATTTTTCTAAGAGTTACGCATTCACCAATGTGTGGCCTCGCCCTGAGGCATCGTGACAAGCGGTGTGATACTTAATTTTTTCATATATACATAAAATATATTAAAATGAATTAGGCGAAGTCGCTGGTATTAAGTAGTTATTAAACAGAAGCATTATAACACTTAAATATTAAAACGACTATGCATACATCTTCCGCTTTTTAAATGAGAAACTATAAAAGTGCAATTAACCGCGCAATTTCTTAAAGTATATGGTGCCCGTTGGAGTTCTCTACATGGATTATTAAACTCGTATAATATATGGCAGGGAAATGACCTTCATAATAGTTATTAATGAAACCGTTTACTAAGCTAGGTAGAAAAAAGCTACGTTCTATATTCTCGACGCAAGCTTGTTTCTCCTCGTCGTCTAGGGTAGTTGCAGGGTACCTACCTACCTGTAAGGTTTACGAGTGATAACAACTATACTTGTAATTAATTCATTATCAAGTCGAAGGTTGAACCAAGCTTTCTCGAGTGCAGCTCCCAGAATACACCCATAGATTTTTGGTGATAGATTCTCAATCTGACGGTTGTAAGTAGTTAGGTGGCGAATAGAAAATTACCGAGACATGATAATATTAAGAATTACCATTACAGTATGGTTTACTATACATGATAATAAAACGTGGTAATAAAATGGTAAATCACTATACATGGTAGTAAAACTACCAGGAAAACATACCCTACCTCATTGCAGATTCCCAGTTAACATCGAACCGCTATTTTTACCGCAGGCCAGTATTTTTTTATTGAAAATATAACTTTATATTAAATGATGAATGATGAAATTATGTCATGGATAGAGTGAAATTGAGAGAAAATGTACGAAAGGCTGACCTCGCCACCATGTGGGACAAATAGTCAAGAAGAGAGAGATGACTTTATCTAAAAGAAAATAAATCCTTTGATACATTCCGCTGTTAATTTCATTTGAAAATTCCATGGTGACGAAGTACTTTGATAGAATATTATTTCTGGACAGCATAGCGGCATATTAATTACTTCAGAGAGGCTGAACACATTGTATGAATAGACCAGCCCAACAGGTGGCAAGTTCTATGTGGCTCTTAGACGTTAAAAAAAAAAACATTTAGTTGAATGCGAGTGTATAGGTGGCTAGTATATTAGAGTTAAAGAAGTACGCGTATGGGTTAAAGTTATGTTATACAAACTAAGAGAGCACCAGAATCGGATCTTGCTTCATTTTAAAACCTACTTAGCCTACTTGCCTATAACACCTCATACAGTTTATGTATTTGTCCGGACAACTGGTCAGGGACATAGTCACTCTATAATTAGTAACTGCCTCATAAGTTGGTTTATTTAAATCCAATTCTTTTGCAGTTGTACCTTTACAAAGGTCCATATAATTTTTTATTTCATTTTTTATTTGTCACTTAATTTTTATAGATCTATATTGAAAAATGATTGATACAAATATGGTGATTCAAGAATGATTCATACGAATTTTCATCTCCTTTTTCAGTACATGCGATTGAATTTGCGAAAATCCTTCTTTAGTACTCACCTACAGTCTAAAATGAATGTATTTGGACGGTTCTAGCGTTAGTAGTTTGAGCTGGGAGATGATATGTCAGTCAAGTAATTTTTCTTTTATTTATATAGAGAATATACCTTTGAACAAGAAAACTACCATTAATTGATGCTATGGGTTATTTGATAGCGTATCCGATACTGGTGAAATAGGCTGTCAGAACTTGGTGAAAGCCTTGACTCCTTTCACCTCCATTAATGCGGGTTTCTCATACAGAGAGATGTGGACTGCATTTTTTATTGTTTGCGAGGGCAAGGGTATTAACGGATATATGCTTAATCGCAGGATCCAAGGGTATATAATCGATTGAGCTTGGTAATAGGAACATACACACTTAGTTGGCATATATAGTGAATCCAATCGCTGATTTCAGCGCTGCGGCGGTGGAGAAACCCTCTGTACAAAACACAGAGCGTTCACGGATTTCTCGCGGCATATACACTAAACACTGGTGTTTATATCAATCACTCCGGCGCGTGCTTTAAATCGCTATGACGAGTGCGTTAGATAGCGATGTGGGCGATACAAAGCGATGCGCATGATTCAAAGCCCTGTAGGGGTACGCTGAGGAGGAGAAATGCTCGAGGGGGGGGGGAGGAGTCGTCCCCGCGTACCAAACAACAAAACTAAATTCTTATAAAATAGCTACCAGACACTGAAATTAACGAAATGATAATGATACCTTGGTTAACAGCGTGTACTCCATCGATGGACGCAGGTTCGAATCCTTGCAACTGATTCGAATTTTTCGGTAAAGGAAAACATCGTGACAAATCCATAGCATAGTGGTAGGGCTTTTTCTAAGTCCACCTGGTTAGCTATTTTAAGCTGAACATTTGTCGCCAACTACATAGGCTGGTGTGTTCCGGTAGCTACAATTGAGAGCTAGACCCCCTCTAGATTTTGCGTGCTTACCATCTTAAATCCCACTATCATTTAACATCTGTCTGTATCATGGCGAGTGTTCTGAAGAGTTGGTTAACCTCATCCCATCTTCTCCTTTCCACTACAGAACTACTCTGGCGGGTACGCGTCTCCACAGATTCACAGTACCAACTATCCCGGTAAGAACATAGAAATTCGAAAATACTTATCTTTGTCGTACTGTGAAGATGTGGAATAGCCTCCCAGCCAGTGTGTTCAATTCCTCTTATGACATGGGGTCCTTCAAACGGGGCGTGAAGAAACACATGTGCAGGTCGGCATGATAGCAATGATTGCCGTTGTTATTTAACACCGACAGTCGCCGTTATTTGTGGACTGTACTGTATTTACCATCTGGTACCGTACAGTCATTTTGCCGTACCAGTTAAAAAAAAACCATCAAATGAGATTGTACTTAAATGCTAAAACCCATTTTTTTATAATGATTACCTGTTAACGTAAGTTTTTTTTCAGTTTCGACGTCCGCGGGCGGTCGTTTAACAAGGCCCTCCAATGGTCGGACCCAAACGCATTCGGCCCAAGAGCATACTTCGCCACGGTGGCGCGGCCTGCCGCCCTCACTCTGGATACCGTACAATTGGACGACGAAGGAGTGTACCGCTGCAGAGTCGACTTCAAGAACTCTCCAACACGCAACTTTCAAATAAGGTTATCTGTTATAGGTAAGTAATTTATTTAAATAATTTTCTATTCGTTTCGTTTTTTATTCTTGTAATATTAAAGTTATTATACCGATAGAATAGTACAAATATTTGAAATCTGTGAAGTTTTATAGAATTTTATATTTCCAAAGTAAAAATGTAATGTTTTTGTTAGCAAAGCTGATTTAACTTTCAGATCTCGTTCAGCGCAGAACTTCGGAATTATATTATAACGTATTTGCGTATGCTTAAAATAACAGTGTATGATCAAATCATTTTGAATAAAAATATAGTAGGTTTTAGTAAAATAACGTAGTACTCTTATAGGATATATAATTCAAGAATAATCTACTACCGAATGGCGAGTATATTTTGTACCGAAATTTCTGAATTTTTCTTAAGGTCATAAAAATGTTTTGATAGTTATTAGTAGGTGAAATATCAAGAATAAGTCCGCAGGTTAGGACTACGGAGTATGCCAACAATATTTTCAGAATTAATATTCATTTACTAATTATTATTATTTTGTTATTACCATGGTGATTATGCCTAAGCTTTCGTTCTGAAAAAAATTGGCTACCTTTTTTTTATATCATAGGAGACAAACGAACAGACGGGTCACCTAATGATAGGTTATCACTGCCGTCCATAGACACTAGCAACACCAGGGGAATCGCAAGTTCGTTGCTAGCCTGTGTTTGGGAGATGGTAGAGAGGAGTAGGGGGAGAGGGGGAGAAGGCCTCAGGCACTCTCACTGACTGAACGAAACGCAACAATACACGTACTGTTACTTCACGTCGATGTTTCTGTGAGAGGGTGGTAGTAGTACCCTGGGCGAGTTAATCCATTCATGCTGAAACAAGTAATAGCTTTAGCGTGGTTCTACCGCCAATTAAACTATTACTATAGATAGAAATCCCTTTAAATCCCTTTTAATCGAAAATCGGTTAGGTGATATGCTTATGTCCTTCAAGTGTACGCCGGCAACCGGCGATAATTAATCTGTCTCTCGGTGGATGTCAATGTTTTTGGATTGTACTATGCTTACCATAAGGTATAGTGCAGTCACTTTGTCGTGCTACAATAAAAAAAGAGCTCACCTTAGTACTCCGGTGAAGCTGTTAAGACTTCTCTAGATCAATAGCGTAGTCAGTTCGAAAGAAAAAAAACTCTCCTGTTATTTATCTACATACTTCATAAATTTCAGCGATTGACGACAATCTCAGCAATATAATATGGTTTTATTTCCAATGTTTTCCCTCGTTGAAAGATTTGGCACATTCGAAGGGGCTCAAGCATACGTCGGTCGACGCGGTATTTGAACTCATTAACCACTTGATCCCCTAAACCAAAAATAATAAATTTGAGAATATTACTATTTTTTACCTACATTTGGTAGGTGGTAGAGCCATACTGAAGCTATTACTGGTTTCAGCATGAATGGGTCGCCTGGGGTAATACCACCCGACACACAGAAACAGAAACACCTACGTGAAGTAACAGTGCATAGTGCAGTGAATGCCAAACTCCCACCCCCTCTTCGCTCCCCTTCCCAACTATTTCCCAACAATAAGCTTTCGTTATATATAAGAACAATTTACGTTTCGAATGAATAGTTTTTACTAACCTCCTCCCAATTTGATCTCATTTACATCAAGTTTATTTACATAACTTGATCGTACTTAAAAATAAGTAATTTGGTATTTACTATTATTATTGTTATATTATATAGTAAATGATTTAAGAGTACCAACAGACTATGTATTAACTTTGGAATACGGATATATAAAGGATAAACAAACATTTCAGTATCTATACTGATATTATAAAGCTGAAGAGTTTGTTTGTTTGGTTGAACGCGGTAATCTCAAGAACTACCGGCCCGATTTGAAAGTTTCTTTTAGTGTTAGATAGCTCAGTTATCGAGGAAGCTATAGGCTACATATCATCACGTTAAATCCAATAGAAGCGGAACACTAATAAAGAATGTTTCAAAATCGGGCTATTTTTACAGCATCCGCTGCGTGTCAGTGTCAGTATTATCTTTGTGTTACCATGGTAACATGATAACATTCTATCGGAAATAATATCAGGGTTTATTTTGTGTTCCTGTTCAAAAGTTTATTCTACGTTATTTTTTATCCCAATTGTTGATTATACGTAGTACGTTGCTATCGCAAACATTTTTAAAGTCTATTTTGTGCTGCTATTCTAAAAGGTTAGTAGTAATAATATTCGTCCATCAATACAGGCGAAGGAATTAATCCATACTGCCAATTCTGAAGTTGTCAATGTAGGAAGGTCTTATGTATTCTCTACCCAGTTTTCTTCTATGTCTAAGTTAATGTAAAGGTATAAGCGCCAAATCTTCTATATAATATTTTGTAAATTTTTATCTTCTTAATTTTCAAGACCGCAGAATACATGCTCCGTGATATTATTTTTCATTCATTTCACTTATGCACAATAAACAAACCATATTACATAAACGCCACCAATTTAACACAATATAGAGTCAAATCACACAAGATTATGAATAAAATATAAAATCCCCTACATGAAAGACTGAAATCCCGCCAAAAACTCCTCAAAAAGTTTATTATACGTTAGTTTTGTTCCCAATATTTGGTTTGTGAACAAACTTTTGATGACTATTTTTAATAACCTTTTGATGAATACATATATCTGCAGTGCTACAAATATAAACTTTTTTATTTTAATTCTGTCGATATGTCTGTTTGTTTATTTGTTCCGAGTAATCTCCGAAACGGCTGGACCTATTTAAACGATTTTTTTTCTTAGAAATGACTACGCTATTGACTTAGCAAGGTCTTAACAGCTTCAACGGACTACAAGTAATATTTGAACGGGAATTTTATGGGCAAATAACTAACTAATTAGCTGTTTTATTTTTAGCTAGCGGGTTCAGCAGATGATACCCGTCCTGATAATAAGACAAACTATACCTAAACCTTGCCCAAGAATCATTTTATATATTGGTAAAAACGGCATGAAGATGTGTTTTTGATCTTATCGCAAACAGACATATAGACAGACGTGGAACACGACTTTGTTGACACTATGTTGTGATGAACTGTTATCCGTGCATTCGTATGTGTGAAATTGACCAAAAGTATGTTGTTCACTGTAAACATGCGCGTGTGACGTACATTCTACTGAACTCCAAGAATAAATATAATTGATAGTTATGTTTGTATGTGATTTGAATTATAGCAAGGTATATTAAGAACTTGATTATATCAATAATATGGACATATTATATCTATATAATAAAAGATTTAACACATATTGTTCGATAATGTTTAGCTTAATATTTTCATTACTTTCTTATATAGAGTAAGGGAGCACTGAGGGTGATACATAGATAGTAGTTTAAAATTCCAGCTATGTGGTTTATGATAAATCCCATCCCATTCGATACACTATTAGTATTCACATATATAATGTACATGCTACCTGTTACTGTAGATGATGTGCGTGTCATACTTACAAATATTTTTGAAAGAGTATTATTGTTATTTACACATTTAATAACAATTTTTAACTTATTTAATATATTCAAAAAACTCGTGCGAAGCCGCGAGTAACAGCTAGTTTATATATAAAAGTAAAATAAAGCGCCTTAATGTTTATTTTCTTTAAGGAGCAATTGCTAAACGTGAAAAAAATTCCCAGAATTAATGATCAAAGATCTAATGTAGATGAGGTAATTTTAAAGCTTAGTACAAAATATAAATAATTTTATGAGTTGTAACAAAATAATGTAAAATTTAATTCCGTGGTACTTCAAATTACTTGGTCACCTTCATTATCAATTACATTTGAGATACTGTTTATTATGTAAAGAAAGCAGTAAGACTGTTTCGTCATCAACTTGTGCGCCCTGAGACGTCGACCCTCATAACACGAACGAGAATCACGGCAGATGTTCGCATTCCCACGTTGAAAAACTTGTGCGCGAAATTTCTGTTCTATGATGAAAATTTATAAGAGAACCTTATCTAAAAAGCCAGCCTCTCACCGGCTTTCGTCGAGCGAGCGATGCAAAACAAAGCTTTGTTAGAGCTCCTTTGAATTTCGGTAAGGAAAATGAGAGGTTACACACGACCCCGTCAAAGAAGCCGCCGAGTACTGTTATTACAATAATGTACTGAGCTATCACGTTTGGAGTGTACCGCTGGCGTCGCTTTCTAATCGTTAGAGGAGGCAGCAATCGACTCGGTCGCGAACTATCGCGTTGGTAATTTGCGAATTCTGTCTTAATTTGAAAACCTAGTATTATACTTTGTGTACCTTTGTTACTACATATTACAAAACAAAGTCCTTTGCCACGTCTGTCTGTCTGTTTGTTTGCATTAAACTCAAAAACAACTAAACGGAATTTCATGCGCTTTTCGCCAATAGATAAAGTGATTAATGAGGAAGGTTTAGGTGTATAATTTGTTAAGGATTTTTATTATCAGAGTGGGATGACGTTTGCCGCGCCCGCTAATGTATTTAAATCAGGTGAATGCTTAAAAGGTTCTGTGGTAATTCATGGTCACATTTAACATATAAAATAATAATATCAAAACAAATACTAATAAACAAGAAAGAGAACCTTACTTAAAGTTTCTTCTAAAACTTTTAATAGTATGGGAACGTTACTTTTATACGTAAATAAAATCACACCTAGCTTCAATGAACAACTTTAAAGGGGCAATTTTCAAGGTTAATCATTATTTAACTGCTGATCATGGGAACGCCATACGGTCGAACAATGGGAACCGGGGCGCGACCCGAAGCACAAGTACTCATAAGATAGTATGGAAACTATCTATAAACGCTCGCACCAGCACACTCACACAAACATGCGCATCGACGAGACCCCTAAGCGGTTTTTGCGGTGCTGTCCATATAATTCCTTTCAAAACCTCTCGTCGATGCGCATACGTGTGTGAGTGTGCCGTTTTCGAGCGTTTGTTCGTAGTTTCTGTACTGTCTCTTATATTTATACTGTGCCCAAAGTGAGGGACGCCGACTGCGCGGCACGGTGTTATTCATTGCTTTCCTTATTATTACACTAGTTCATTTTTGCGTAAATCACCTTATATTGAATATATATTAGTTTTGTTTTCTCTAGATAATTAAGTCAAATATTAAGCACCCATTTTTTAATTGATTTAGAACGAGAATTAACTAATAATTATCCTGTAAAAATATTGCAGTAGCGCTTTATATGAAAACACAGTTGTTTTGAGACTCAGTAACGTCAAAATTACTGATCTTAACGGCATATGACACTTTTTTTTATTCTATTGACACAGCCACTTTTTTATAATAAAAGTTTGCTTAATGCACAGCAAAGCGACTGGGTATCAGCCAGTCTCTTTTTATAAGTATGGAGTTCATTATTAAAAAGTCACGTTAGACATTTTCTTGCTTCAAGCGCATTCCATAGAATACCAGTTGTGCCTGCATCTACACTCACGTGAGCTACAAATTGATTGTTAAGGTTTTTTTTAATCCCTAATTAGGGTTTTAAATACTGCATTATTTATTTTAAATCTAAATAATTATTTCAGAAGCTTTTCGTACACAGTATGTATAAATATTATCTAAATAATGAGCTCAAATTAGATGCTGCGAATGAATAATATATTTAATTACGTTGACCAAATTGTTTAATTCAATTAAGATTGATTATTTAATTGTTACGTCTAACATTTTCATTTTGCTTAGTTAAGTGTCACTCTGATTAAAAAATATAGTTTTAAATTTGCACTACTGCTGATTTCTTTTTTAAATATTGTTCTATAAATGATTGTTATTGCATTTTATTTGCTACTATCTGTTTAATTTACATAAAGTATGTCATATGTTGATACTGGTATTTATTTCCTATATACTTCTTGAATTATAAAACCTTATAATTCACTAGTATCTGCCCGCAACTTCTTCCGCGTGGAATAGTTACTTTAGGCTAACGTTAAATTCGTTTACGTAGAAGGTAAAAATATTTTGAAATAATACGTACGTTAACCCCGATTTTGAATCATTATTTATTGGTGCTCCGCTTTTATTAGTCTTAGCGTGATGATATATAGCCTTCTTTAATAAATGATTTATCTAACACTGAAAGAGTTTTTCAAATTAGACCCGTAGTTCCTGAGATTAGCGCGTTCAAGCAAAGAAACTCGTCAGCTTTATCATATTAGTACAGATTTCATATATTCCATATAGCGTAACAAAAAGGACTAAACATGACCAGAAGATAAATCTAAAAAAAATATATATATAATCGATTCGGTAATTTTAGACATACAAGCACACTAACAGATAGAGAAAGAGAGATGTTGACTTTATGATATACTAGCTTTTGTGGTCGTCCCATGTTTCAGACTTAACAAAACCAGTAATAGTTTCTTAGGTAATAGTGTTATGCTTTAGAATAAAGTCTCAAAACATGTTACCGATTTGCCGGACTGTAAATTTAAGCGCCACGTCAAGCGGGTTTTTGTGTCAAAAGGATATTATAGAGTGGATCAGTATGTAAACGATAGTAATGTCTGGAATTGAGTCATCTCTGTGCATCCACTATAATCTATTGTATGATGTATTGGAAATATATGTAAAAAAAATGTACCCGATCGAGTTTCTTGCCGGTTCTTCTCGATGACTAGGTTGTTTTCCGAACCGGTGGTAGTTTTTGACGTTCATAAGTGCCTAAACTGAATAAAGTTTTTTTGATTTGATTTGATTTGTTTGCGACTTCGGCCGCATTAATGCAGATTTGACCTATATTTTGGGAACACTGCGTTTTTCTAGATGAATAGTACGTGTCATTTTCTGTACCCCTGAAGACATGTATGTATTTCAGTCATCGATTTAGTAACAACAAACTCACCTTCACATTTATTATATTACTTAGCATTATACTTATACAATTATAAATATAATAAGTAAAGATATACGTATACACAAGAATATATATACATTCCAACGTAATGCCTTAAGTAATTTAATTTATTCCCTCTCCCGAGTATCGGAGTGGTGAATAATAAATTAATGTGAAATGTTTCACTTGCAACTCATAAAATCGTATATTTAGGTAAGAGAAACGTTGAATTCACCAACAAAGTGATTGTATTAACGCCGCCCCAGTGCCTCGACAGGCACCACCTATCTCGAGAATTTATTATGCCCCAACTTATCTACATATGTTTATCGCGAAATTTTAAATTGTAAACGGGCCTCACTTGAAAATACCAGTTCAGTTTCCGCATAAATAAACGGTACGTTTCGTCGGAAAAACGCATAATTTTCCAGACGCCCATGTACATAAAATGTTTATTAGACATCAGAATGATTCATAAATTGAATGAACATATATAGAATAGTACATGGCCGAACGAGCATAGCTCGGTTCTTTAAAAACCATTTATAATTAAAATAAACTGTTGGGTTTGTCTCACAAAATTAACATTATTTACCAAAAACCAAATATTAAAAAAAGATATCTCGTTTGGTGTCACTCGGATTCGAACTGGGTTTAGACTGATTTTCGAAGCAGCCGATTTCCATCTGAGCTATTTCTGCTTTGACAGCGGCGGCGAAATTTACCTTTATATTCTAGCTATATTTGTTCATTGCCTGAAAACTCAGATAAAAAAGTTTTCTATGAATGGAATCTAGCTAGACCGGTTTATCGTCCCTGAAACATCCTACATACTAATAAGTTTCACGGAAATCGCTGACGCCGTTTCCGAGATCCTGAATATATAACAATATAAAAATAGACAAGAATTGTTCGTTTAAAAGTATTAGATTCGAATGTTGACTGTGAATAATGAAAAATGTATCAATATTCTTACTTTAACTGGTGCTCAAAATTCGACCTTAATAATAATGCAAACGCTCTATAAATAATTTAGATTGTAAACGTAAGCATCGTGAAGAATGACGAATAGAGACTATTGAATGAATGCTTTGACCCTTCTATAGTATAAAAGTAATAGTATTAAAAAATGGCTACCTTTAATTTTTCTAAGAAATGAGACTAGTTTCACGTTGGGGTCAGCCTTCCGCATTTTTCTTCTCCACCTCGATATATCCTCGAAATCAAATTCGAAAACATTGTACTTATTGTATATCGAGGCTTGGAATATATTTCAATAACTTGAAAAACTTTATTTCATTCAGGTTATATTCATGTGACCAATTCACAGCATACGAAAATGACAACCAACCTAGTGTTACCCGAATACAAATACTACAGCACTCCTTCGTTTCCTTTAGCACTGCAGCCTTCTAGTTTATTCTGGGCCTGCTTCTGGGCCTTTGACCAAGAAGGACAGTTGTAATGCTAAATTACTTATTAATGTAAACGTTATTTAGTGTGGTTTTTAAGTCTTGTATAACATGAGTATAGGAGTTTTTGGCGGGATTTTAGTCCCTCATGTAGTGGGTTATATTTTATTCATAATCTTGTGTTATTTGACTCTATATTTTGTAAATTTGGTGGTGTTTTAGGAAAAATAGTTAGTTTATTGTACATAGTGAAGTGAATGGAAAATAATACCACGGATCATGAAATTCTGAGATGCCACAAAAACTCCCCGGAAGGTTTCTAACAAGAGAGCCACCATGTTAAATATTGAAATAATCACATGGTGCTTGTAATATTATTAACTACACGACAATGGCAGTAATAATCTGAAAGATTGGTTGCCCAAAATAAAGATTAAAAAACATGAGTATATGCGCACTCAGTATGATATATTGCAGTAACATGTACATAAAATTCTTTAACTTGTTTTGAACAACTCCGCAACTTCCTAGGAACTGGGCAGTTTATTGTTTGTTGGTATACATCCACAGCATGTATTTACGATAGCAAGTATCCTTTCCCGGGTTTTTGAGTTAAGTGAAGCAATATGTAACAGTTAAGTGGGGGTTGCAGCGGCCCCGTAACCGTAAGTCATCGGCTCACCCGCAACAGCACGCCAAGTAGCTGCACAACAAGCCAATATATCACATTGTTTAAACATGCTCCACGCGAGTATACACTACAAAGATGAACAACTTGTAAACATTATTGTTTGACCGATGTTATGTTACATAGATAACTTGATCGATTCTTTTCAAAGCAATTTGCAGTACAAAGAACATTAACTATATTCTGTATAATGTCTTATATGAATGAAATGATAGAAGTATAGATAGTTTTCAATTAATTTTTTTTATTTGTTTTAATTCTTACATACTTTTTTTACTTTTTAGAATCGTGGTCTTAATCAAATATACATATTCATGTTCACATACGTCATCGGATTAAGTTTCTTTATACGGAATACACAGGCTGAATGTTTTGACAGTAGCAATATTTATGGAGGATACTATACACTTGATTCCCGTTCTAAATCAATTTAAAAAAATGGGTGCTTATTATTTGACCTAGTTATCTAGAAAATTACAAAAAATATACACAATCATCTACGCATCTATGTTAAAGCACAATTTCTGGTCTGGTTTGGTATGGACACACATCATCTGGTGATTTCACTTTCACTTGAAAGGGAACGTGAGAACGTCAGGAATAAAACAAAAAGATTTATTGTCCATTTTACTATCGAAGATTACTGACTCAGGATCGTGCATTATAGCTTTCGACACCGGTCATTGCATCTAAATTGTGTTTATACTTTTGAAAGTCTTAGAACAAAATTTTACTTAGGATTTCTTGATTGTTTATTACTATTTGTTTTGATATTATTATTTTATATGTTAAACGTGACCACCAAGTGTATTCTACAATACTGCGAGCGTTTAAGCGTTCACATGGTACAGTATCAAAGAGCCTGTATCAAAAAGTACAGTAAGAGTACAGTATCAAAAAAACTTTAAGAAATCCTAAATCCGGGCTTTTATATTATTTTTTAACAAAAGTGATGTAACGGGAAAATCTATGAAAAAATATATGAAAATTGAATTTTCCTAAAGTTTTAGCTAATTGTAGGAAGTATTATATAGTTGATCAATTTCAACCAATAATACATAAATAGTGAACGTAATTGTGAACTTTGTAAAATATATTGAATATGTAGGATCGTGTTTAGATTGAACTTAACTTCATGTAACCCAAAACTTTTTATAGCCAAAGTCCAGTATTCGTTTCTACTAACTCACTAAATAAATTATTAGGAAAGACATTAAATATACACCAAAGATCAGCTATTAAATGGAACCGCAATTTGTTTTGTCGACGTGTTTATTTCTTTCATAATTATTCTTGAGATGCTTACTCCTGTTGCGAACACTCAAGTTTCTACTTCGAGAAACGTGATTACATGTAGCGAACTTCCAGCGAATCGTTTTACATGAACATACAAAATTTGATTGTTAAAATATAAATGGCTATATTAATTTTGCTTTTGTATCATAAAATAATTTGACATTCATTACACCTAAGATAATTGTAAAATATTCTTTCCATTGTTGTGTTTTAGTTTAAAGTGTGAAGTAAAACATGTGTTTATAAAATAAAGACTCAAGGTTTAAAGGATTATGATATGCGATATATTCTTAAGAACGTAATAACGAAATTTCTAGCATTTTTAATAAACCATTTATGGTCATAAAAGTAGTAAACTAAAATACAAATCGTTATGCAATCAAATTAATTTAAATATTAAATATTTGTACATTGGCTTATAATATATATCGTATATTTTATAGATCTATAAACAATAATTTACACAAACTTTTTGCCTCTAACCTATTCCAAAATTTTGAAGCAGTCGCTCTGGTCTTTGAAAAAATTCTCCCGGATCTAGTTTCGCGATAGTGCCAAGATCTATCACATCAATACATTAGTATGTAAGACCCACTACAGGACCATAGGCCTCTTCCGGAAGGTATGAGCATAATCACACTGCCACCTCACGACCGGCAGCGACTCAAGCCTAGGTGCGTTCTCTCGGCGTGGAGCCCTTGAGTACGCTGCTTGCGCGATACAATCACACAAAATTTTAGAACAATGCAACAACATTACACATATCACCAACACACACGTGTATGCTTACTCATGAAAGTGAAAGGGTTTTATTTTTATCTGTCCCTTATCGAACTGAAATTGTTTAGAAAAATTATCCGACACAAAATACATATATGAGTTGTTGAGGTATGTATGCTCGGTACACATGTATGTTTCAATAACTAATAAAAGTATGAATATATAGTTTAGCTAAGGTTAGCTCACATAGGTCTCGAATTGCATGAATCAGGCGACAGTCCAAGCCGAAGTGTGCCGTGCACCCTTGTGCTAGTTGTCAAAATAAAATCGGCTGAGTGCCTTAAACGCTTCCCTTAGTATTCCGGTGAAACTGTTAAGCCCTTACTTGGTCAATAGCATAGTCTGTTCGAAAGAACAAAAAAAAAAAGTTAGTCCATGACGTATTGGCGACTTTAAGCAGCTAGAAATCCATACTTCTATATTTTCCCTCATATTACGATATTTTTCAGGTTCTGGTTTCCTCACAGTGTTTTCATAAATTATATAAATAAAATATTATTCTCAACACAATATTTTAAAAAATTACGTCATACCGAACACCCGAGTATGAAAGTGTCGAAAACGTAATGTTTTCACATTAGAGTAAGTAACGGAATACAAGCTAAAACAAATCATAAATCACAGACATAACGAGAATGAAACTCGAATCCAGACGTAACCGCTCTCAACAATTGTAATTCCGTCGAGTGAACTCCGAATCAGCGAAACTGAAACAGCTCGAAACTTGCCAATTATCGCGATCTGCCGAAAACCTTTTCTAGCAGTACGGGTAAGCCGAAAACTTCCACCGTCCGTTGCAGAAACGACCGGAATATAAAAAAAAACCGTAGTCGCAGCCCGATGTGCGCCGCAAGCGTTCGCTTGAATTAATAAGTGAAACACGAAATTTGAATTTAATGAAACAAGTTTCCGAGCAGCTGAGTGTGTATCGATCGAACACTTATAAGAATATCCAGCGCAGAATACTGTTTATACATGTAAGACCTATATATATATATATATTCAAAGGACAAAAGAATATTGTCTCTGTGTTAAAGACGTATCAAATCATACATAAAAACTATAACCACAGTTGTGCAGTTACGTACATTGCATGTTGCCCTAGTGTGAATCAGCACAGTGGAATTAAAATTATATCTATTAATTAATTGAACTGTTAGTCGCCGTCCTTCGAGCCGGATTAAGATGTAGGGATGAGAAGCAAGACCTAGCCTTACTATATATGTTCTTGGATGCCCGTTTGTTATACAACCTGAGTGCTTTAATGCGACTAACAAATCAATTATTTAATAAATATAATTTTAGTTATACCATGCTAATGTGCACATAATAACTAGGGCAACGTGCAATGTACGTAACCAAAAAAGATTAGAGTATTAAATACACTTATAGCATTTCGATATTACCATAATAGTGGTGATGAGATCATTCACCAGAAGGACCGTAGGTCAAAATGTCTTATAGCAAATTTCCATAGCGTTGTGTGATCCAGCAAGCCTAATTGTAATCTGCTACATTCTTATGTACAAATTTGTGGAGTAGGCGGATATTGTCCTGCCTTGATAATACAAAAAATCATAGAAACAAACCGCAACCTACCGGATCGACATTATGAATCGACTTTCCACACATACACTTTCGTATGAACTCAGTTACATACATTAGAAATCAATAATTACGCACACATCACTTAAAAACTACTGGATGAGTTTCAATCATTTTTTCTTTTAGATTTAGTTCTTAGAGACATGATCCTTATTTAAAATTATCAAGATAACTTCTCATATATTAAAATTTTAAAGATTTTTATAAACAATACGCATTCAGCGATATCTGTTTTTTTATTGTGGAGAAATGATACTCCACTTGTAATACGATGTAGTTCTTATGTTTCCTCCTCTGCACATACAATATATTTATTAGATAAAAAACGACGCATACGTAATTGCGAGAGTCAGCTAGTATGTAATATTTGCATAGAAGGCGTTTTGTTATGTTCTTAAAATCTTCTTCTGTCCTTATGTCGCTACTAGCAATATTTAAAAAGAGTATAACTGTGAAAATATTGCTTTGTCCATAAATTTGATATCGACAATGATTATTCAGGACGCCGAGTGTATTCAGGAATGATCAATCGTAATTACGGTTTTTGAAATAATAATATTATGTTGAAAATAAACTACATATTTCTGTAACACTTATTAAAAATTAAATGAATTCAAAAGAAGCGGACGACTGTCCATAGTAACTTTACTTGTTTTTATTTAAAATACATTTCCCTACCACCTTATCTCAAGAACAGATTTTAATAATGATAACTCTGACATCAGAGAGAAATAATCTTATGAGCTCATTTGGTTTCAATGCTTTGGAATCGGAGTGTTTTACAAGCAATATTGTCAGAGCCTAGCAAGGTTGAAGCTATTCCCACATACAACTTGGTTAGTACATCACTTGATGATGGAGTGTGCTAAGAACAGTATCGAAAGAGAGTCGTTGATGAGTAGTATAAAAAGTAGCGGCCAGAACACAGGTATTTGTCAAAGCATCTTGGCTGAACCCTGTTCGGGTGACGCTAGGAAGCTGTGTGATCTGGTAATGATATATCATCAGCGACTCTCATGACAGAGCTAGTAAGATTGGCGAACAATGGGGCTGGTATATTCGGTGGAATAAAAGTCCCTTTAAACAAAATAAAACAAAAAAAAAACTTGATTAGTAAGTAGTTAGTAAATACAACATGAGAAAACAAATAGGTCGATGAAACGCTAAAACTTAAAGACTGAAATTACACGCCAAAGTAATCATAGGAAATTCTCGCTCTGTATACATATGGGAATGTGATTATAGTTTTTTTAGAGTCAATTTAAATATAAATCATTTTGTTAATTAACTGAAATATAAATGGCTACTCGTAAACTTTATACCATGGTATTTCTTCATCGAAAAAGTTCGATCTCATTATAAGCAGAAAATATTTGCTCAGGAGCGAAACTCATCGTGAGATGTTTTTTTCGCAGATTCCCAGGGCTCGCAACAAAAGTCATTACCTCTAACGAGTATTATAATAGTATTCCCCTAAAGTGCTGATACATTTTTGCAGAAAGTAAAAAATCTTGTAAAAAGTACCACAGAAGGCGGATAAATAATGAAAGATAAATACAGAAAAGTGTATATGTACAATAGACTCTTTTTCTTCAAAGATTTTAGTTCTACGTAGCAGAAAGTTACAGTTACCGCGTTGCTAGTTTAAGTTCTTATTTGCTTTGTAGCATCTAATATTGCAATAATGTAGCAATTACAAGGAGTTAAAAACTAGAAAAATAATTTTAGCAAAATATATACCTACATTATTGATTAGGCAATTTAAATTATGAATTATCCTAAAGAAATTGTCTTTAAAATTAATTAAACAGAGAGTTTGTTTAAAGTGCAGTAAAAAAAATTATAAATCAATCAATTTTAATCGAAAATCGAACAGCAAATGTATTTTATGATGCAAACAATATCGAAAGCCATCTCAATATCTATTAATATTATCCGATACTCAACCAAACTCAATTTTACAACCTCTGTCGTGTAGCGGTTAATGCATAATTCAGAAGCTATAATTTCTCTTGTAGTCTTCGCGATACGATTTATCGCAGTACTAAAACAGGTTATCTCTTAACGGAAGCCTTGTAAATTGACAATAACATCTATTTCCATATCCTATTGTGAAGTTACTATGTTTGATTCCTTTGTGAAAATAGTACTGGGCTTTATACAATATGACAAATATCTGTTTTTATTAAAGACTAGCTGTGCCCGCGACTTCGTGGGCGTAGAACCTTATATAAGAAAACAGTGATTAATAAAATCATGTGAATGTATTGAGTTCATTTACTTATCTACTTTTCTCTCGTACACAGGTCGCGTCGTCATGAAATGTACAATAACTTTTAATAAACTGAACCGATTTTAGTAAAACAGAGACTAAATGTTACTCGAAGAGATGCTATGTGATTTTCTTGAACAGGTTTGATCAAGAAAATAGTAGTTTAAAAAGTTCGCAACGTCCTATCTTTGTCGTACCGTGAAGCTGAGGAACAATCTCTCGGCTAGTGTGTTTCCTCTTTCCTATAATATGGGGTCCTTCAAGCGTAACTTGAAGAGGCATTTACGCAGGCCGGCATAATAGCGACGACCTTCAAAGGATGACGTATCTCTCGGCAGTCGCCGTTGTTTTTGGATTGCACTGTGCTTACCATCAGGCACAGTGCAGTCACTTTGCCGTGCTACTATAAAAAAATTCGTGTTCATACAAATAGCCAGACAAACAGACTTTTCTAAAATTGATTCAAATGTAATTACTTGTACACCTGCAACAATATTTTTTTATAAAAATCTAAAAAGTACATACAGACTTTCCATTTACATTCTTATTGTATGTATTGATAGGATATTTATATAACGTTTTGACGAGTACAAAAAAGTAATTGTCACAGTACATAAAGATTAGTGCAAACTCACAGCAATGGTGACTACTAAAGAAATGAAAATATCTCCTTACTGTTCTCCTATTGTGGTGTCTGTTTATAAATTGTTTAAGATTTTTGAAGTTATACTTATTTTGGCGCGTTAGGGAAAAATGAGAGTAAATTTTTACGATTCGCGCGGACACCGTCACGACAAACAGACACCCTGAAGTTATTACGATGCACGCGCACGCCGTCATGGAAAACCGACACCCTGAAATTAGCTATAGTCAACATTTTGTTTCTTTGTTTTTGTCGTTTGTATTTCTTTGTATTAAAACTTTCAATGCATTAAATACCTTTACTATTGTTAGTGTCTTATTTTCTACAAACGTAGAATAAGGCGAAAGATAAAATTTTTGAATTTTTTTTATCTTTTAAGAAGTTATACTTCTTCCGCGTATACATAAGTACACACACACTTTTTTTATCACTTTTAAAATACTTTTCACGAAGAAAAAAAGAAAGTAGAGCGATTTTAAACTATTATAAGTCAAAAGTTAACTTATACATATAAAGGCAGTGAAAATAATAAGTAATGTCTAATGTAATAAATTTGGTAATTACCACCGCCAGCAATGGTAGAACGCAAATTGACTAGCGTAGTTTACGGACACAAAATAAACATCATATCGCTGCTGAAAGCTGTTTAATTGGGGTTGTCGACTATGAAATTCTGTTTAAATTGGATGTTGTTGTGTCGCCTACCGATTCCGCTATCGAGGACCAACTTGGCGAACGTTGGCCCTCGTAATGACTACTAACTAGCCCGGCGGTTGCGGGTGTCGGTTCGAACGATTCCGTCCTCCAGGGGTTACTTTCTCCCAATACAAAAGGGTTTCGCGTAATTCGGTTTTGCGGTCCTCTTGGTGCGTGCTCCAAAACTATTGTTTATTCGTACAACCGTAATTAGTGCCGTTTGTCAAATTATTTTAGAGTTCTTGAATAGTTGACTTTTACGTACTCCTCTTTCGAAAGCTGTTAAGTTTGTCACCTATTTAAACGTTATCATTCCAGTAATTAACCGTGGTATAATGAATCTAAAGCTTTTTTATTTAGCTTAAGTTGATAAATATATATCAAGTATACTATTTTTATCGTAGGATGTAAATTTTTTTTATATCATAGGTGGCGAACGAATGGTGGGTTCACAGGTGGGTCACCTGAAAAAAGTGTTCACCATCGTCCATAGACACTTTCGACACTAAAGGAATTGAAATTGCATTGCCAGTTTGTGTTTGGGGAGGAGGGAATGAGGGAATAAAGAAGAGGATAGGAGGGGTGATGGTTTTGCGGCGTTCTCACTGACCGAACGAAACGCAACAATGCATGCTCTGTTACTTTACGTCGGTATTATGTGCGTGGGTGGTACTACCCCGGGCCGACCCATTCATGCTAAAACCAATAATGGCTTCAGCGTGACTCTACCATCTATAAAGATAGTAAGCATGGAGTCTACTGCAGCTTGTGGTTAATTGGTTATGAACAACCAGCCTCAAAATTGATTGCTTCACCTGAGAACTAATGAAACGCGTTGTATATAAGCGGCTATTATCAACCACACCCTTCGCAATAGAATACATCAATGTAAAGTAAAGAGCTTTGGGGCAGAAATAGATATAAAAGTGATGCTCCTGAAGTCGAACTTTGCATTTACCACCACCTCCGAAAAAAATAAATTTGCTATCATGTATCTTATTAAAAATTCAAACACGAACAGATTTATGGCAACCTTATAGAACGTTACGTCATAGATAAGCTGTTGTAAAGTTGTCTTTGGAAGGTATCCAGGCTATGTCCGTGTACCGTACAAAGGCCAAGAACTCGCTGCAGGTTTACGAAATTGTAGCTGGGTGTTGTAAAAGCGAATATGAAGGAGAACGACCTCACGCAAAAGAATGTTGAAGATAGGGCAAAGTAAAAAACACTCAGTTGGAAAGCATACCCTGGCGACGAACCGGGACAGCGCTATGCAAAAGAATATATGTTATTTAAAACTGTAAAAAAATGTATGGAAGTAGTACTTATTATCATAAAGTACTTTTACAGAAAATGTTAAAGGACTTATATATCTAATACTCAAAATACCATTTACTATAGCAACATGAGATGTGTATGATTTTTATCCTGTAGGAAATCAACTTTGGCACATTTCCAAATATCTGTAACTAATCATTAACTTTTTTTCAACATAAATCATACCTAAACACATTACATATTTTTATCGACTTCGGGACAATCCTATTTAAACAAGAACGTTAGGGTTGCCACTATCGTTGACATGTGCCGTTATTATTATTCAGTTTCCTACACGATAGTATATTTTAGGGGCTACGGTCTCGACATGGTGTGTTATACAAAGCATTTACAAGTGATAGGGGATCCGCCATAAACGTTTCTTAATGGGACTAGGGGTACCGTGGGTTTATGTAAAATACGTCGCTTGTGTCGCTATGCTTGGCATTTGATAGGTGTCGAAGTCTGGTTAATTATTCTTAGTTCAGAATTTAATATCAAACTAGCTTACCCTTCCTGGCTTTACATGGGTATACTAAGGAAGAAAATTAGTTCAAATCTATTCTTTACATTATAACCATTCATAGTCCAGTCATTATAGTAAGTTCACCTCGGAATTCGAGATACCCAGCTGTAAGTCTGTAAATACTTGTATATTGACACCCTAAAAGTTGTCTGAAAACCTACATATGGTAGGGTGTAAGCAACTATTAAATTTCAAGGTCAAAGGTCACAAAAATCGTTTTTTTGCGCTTTTTTTGGAAATATCTCATTTCCTATGGGTTTTTTGCTATTTGTATTTATCATCAATATTGTAGAATACAAAATTCTCTACAAATTTTGTTTAAAAAAAAATTTTATACGGTGAACCGTTTTCGACATAGAGGGCGGAGAGCGCGCGGTCACCGCATCACTTCAGGTCAACCGGTGCCTCCGGTCGAAAAGCGCCATATATAGTTGATGAACTATCGATAAATCAATGATTATAAATATTTGTCAATTTTTATTTATCAAGAAAGACTATAGGATGTTTTGATTTTGAAGAATGTCTCAAAATTGTTTTTTTTTTACATTAACCCAAAATAACTATTCCACGCGGACGAAGAAGCTACTGAAATAATATAGCAAGTGAATGTCAATCTTGTGAACATTATTATAGATCTCCCTATTGTTTTCTGTGTAACTTTTTATATGTAGATTTTTTAAACACAAATTTTTCAATTTGCCGTACGAAATTTTAAAAATTTCCTTTCGCACAACCCTTGTCCTGACAATAACAAACGCAAAAAATAATTATCTGAATACGAGTAGATACAGCACTCCCATATCCCACAATTGATTTGTATTTATAAAGATTAGTAGAGAGATCTTAGGTTGTTTTGAAAAAGTAATGAAACATCGAGAAGCCAGATTACTCATCTAATTATACTTTAGTTATTAACAACTTCATATTTGATAAACAAGGTAGAGTATTATTTAAAAAAAATTGTAGGAGAAGGTTAATCTGTTATTACATCTTATAACTACCTACAACCGTCATGAAATAGAACCGCGGAATGTAGCAGGGTGAATACCGTAATATTACGACAAAATAGGTACGTCGATAGAAATCTGTATAACTTTTCAATTAAAATGTAGGCATTAGATATAATCATCACCGGAATATTTAAAAATTGGATTCATATTATATCAACTATTATGAAAACAATTTCCATTGTATACCTATTAACTGGTGACTTACTTTTTACTTGAAGTAAAAAATCATAAAACTAAAGCGTGGTGATAGGGACTATTCTAAACCAGTCTAACTATATATCATCCTCGAGAGATGAAAATCTGTCACCAAGTATATGTATATATATATATATAATTATATATATATATATATATATATATATATATGTATGTTTGTACGTCGGGGCAGTTGTACTTAAGAGCCAGTTCCCGTGTGGGTTTAAAGTATTTACCATCTTAGACAACATGGTTTTTTAACGTCAAATGAGAATGGTTAGATGCTATTACATATGCGGTATTGTTACAATATAGTTAAATACATATTGAACACTTGCTTTATAAAAGTTTGGGTACTTACGTATTAAATGCACCACGCTAAAATAATGACTGGAAACTGTAATTAAAATCAATTGCTGCGTTATCGATTATAGGTAAAATTCGTATAAATTAATAAATCCTATTTTGTAAATTGAATATTGGAATAATCTTATAAAATTAGTGTATTGTCATCGGTCCTCCATAAATCTAGAAAGTTTTAATGAAATTTGACCGTTTAAAGTGGGTCAAAATCGCACCCAAAGGAATCGGTTGCAAACAAACATACAGGTGAAAAAGAAGTTGTTGTGTTTTTATAAAAAAGTAGCCTCTGCCCGCGACTTCGTTCACGTGGTATCGTTACTCTGTGCTAACGCTAACTCGATGCGGAAGCTCTCAAGAAGAAAAAATACCCCGATTTTTAAACATTCTTCATTGGTGTTCCGCTCCTATTGATCTTAGCATGATGATGGCCTATAACGATCCTCGATAAATGAGATATATAACGCTGAAAGAATTTTTCAAATCGGACCAGTCGTTCCTAAGATTACCCCCTACAACGTCACAAACTCACAAACTTTACCTCTTTATAATATTAGTATAGATTTTTCAGCAGATCTCCAAAGGACATATTTACTCTCTATTAAAGTACTATAAGAATGCAATTTCATACTTTCATTACTGAATGTTTATGTAATTAATATTGATAATCTCTTTTTGAAACATTATTGACTAAAAATTTCATCTTCTCTTATCCTTAAACATTTCATTGTTACAGTTCCACCTCATCAGCTTATCCTCTACGATAAATCAGGAAGAGATGTCTCAGGAGTAGTCGGACCTCTGGAAGAGGGTAACGAATTAGTTCTCGTCTGTGAAGTTAGAGGAGGTGAGTGGAATGGTAAATTAATAAGTTTATATATTATATGAAGTTTCCACCCGCTTCGTTAGTCTAAAAAAATGACAAAGGATCAATCGAATAATCTATGGAAAATTTAGCATCGAATGGTCATAGTTGTATGTTGATACGTCCAGTAGTTTCGACGTGATTGAGAAATATCTTAAGTGATATTAGTACTCGTTTTTTATGTCATAGGAGGTAAACGAACAAGTGGGTCACCTGATGTTAAGTGATCACCACAATCCATAGACATTTGCAACACCAGGGGAGTCGTAATTGCGTTGCTAGCCTATATTTGGTGGACAGAATAGGGAAGGGGGATTTTAGGAGGGCGAGGGGAGGTGGTCTTCCGGCGTCTCACTAACCGAACGAAACGCAACAATGCAAGCACTATTACTTCACGTTGGTGTTTTTGTGGGTCGGGTGGTACTACCCCAAGCGATCCGACCCATTCATGCTGAAACCAGTAATAGCTTCAGCGTGGCTCTAACACCTAGCTTTTTTTTTCCTCGAACTGACTACGCTATTGACCTAGCAAGGTCTTAACAGCTTCACCAGACTACTCTAATACCTAGTATCACAATCTGTGGCATGGTTTATAAGGAGCAAGAACACACATAAACGGACGTGTATATTAACTTTGTTCTACACTATTAATTGATGACCCTGAAGTGTCTTTATGCCATTTATTCGATCTTTACGACCATAGTTTCGTATTATTTAATATGATCCATATAACAGCACAGGTGATTAAAGATGTATTGTCAAGTATATTGTCTGTCTGTCTATAACCAGTAAAAGGATACGGATTCAAACATAACTCACCACGAGTAACGACAGTATCAACACAAAATAAGCACAAGTTTACTCCCAAGTGGGAGATGAGAAATTAAAGCGATTACATTGATATATCGCTGTTAAAGTTACCGATAACTCAGTCTGAGAGATTGCCGCCAAATGGCACCCGGTGTAAAGTTATCCATCGCCTCGAGATACGGCTAGAGAAATTCGGCACAAGACGCAAACACAAAATTTGATGCTCTACTAAGAACGTTCACATGTTTTTATTACAGTTTTTTTAAGAATTTTAAGTTGTATTTGTGGACTATAATTGACAACAAACGTGTTTTATTTATTAGATATTGACTAGCTTTATAAAATAATGTTTTTTTTTCTTCATATGGAAAAATTAATGAATCAGGATCGAATTTCGAAGTTCACTAATAAATATATAATGTTTTTTTCCAGATCTTAGGCTACGACTAAACGAAATTGAATCGCAAACTATTGAGAATATATATTGTGAAAAAAAAATAGGGTTATTTTCGCACCCTAACTAATAATATTGCAAATGCGAGATTATCACGCTTTTATATCTTAAATACTCAGCTGATCATCATGAAATCTGATACACAAAGTCAGCAGTAAAGAAAAGACCATAGCGTACTTTTTGGTCAGAAAAAAATACTGGGTCTGAGGGACATGTCAAATCTATATTAACGCTATCGAAGGTATAAGCAAAAGCTAGTATTATATAAAAGCCTATGTAACGCACACAATTAAGCTCGATGCACACTATAATGCCGTCCACAGTCCGATCTAATCTCGCTATGTCTGAACATGCCGTTCACGGTCCGATCTCGGTCCGATTTAATCTCGCTGTGTCTGCAAATGCCATTCACGGTACGATCTCGGCCTGATCTAATCTCACTATCTCTGCACATGCCGTTC
>JACEII010000006.1:3038288-3058400 GCA_014332785.1 Antheraea mylitta
TACGATCTCGGCCTGATCTAATCTCACTATCTCTGCACATGCCGTTCACGGTCCAATCTAGGTCCGATCTAATCTCGCTGTGTCTGCATATGCCGTTCACGGTCCGATTTCGGTCCCATCTAATCTCGCTCTGTCTGCACATGCCGTTCACGGTCCGATCAAATCTCGCTATATCTGCACTATTAGTTCCACAATCAGTCTGTCTCGATTCATGGTCGACATAGGACGTTTCTCGAAATAATCCGATAAATTCTAATAATTAATAAATAATAAAAATGAATAAATAAATTCTAATTTCTAATAATAGATAAAATATTTATCGAACGTGCAAAGTGTTATAACATTTTTCGCGGATAAAAGGCATATAAAAGAATTGGCATAAATGATTATAGTTTGATTATTTATTATTTATGATTAAATGTTATAAATAACACACATAAAAAGCTTACATTTTTCAGAATTTCACAATTTATTACTTGCCATAACTAGAAGCAAAATGGAGCGTCTCCCTGCACGACCGAAGAAAGACAGGAATTGAAACAAAAACGTATTCACACTGTCGGTACAAGTCACGACAGGTCCGATCTCGCTGCAGTCAAATATTATTTTCGACCAATCGTTACTGAAGCGAGATAGAATCGGAACTAAAACAATATGATAGTGAGAACATGTCAGCTTTTGATTTTATATTTTGATGTCATTGAATAAATATTCTCATGATGTGTCAAACTACATATTACATTTTGAACCTTTCTGACAATAATGACCTACAATTCAGTTCAAATCATTAATTAATTAATGAAGTGCCATGTAAGATGAGTAAAATTAAATCGTGCGGTGTTGTTTGGTAAGCGACGATACGCAACAACACATCATACTTTAAAGTTCGGCTGAGTGTCTTAAGCGCTCGCCTTATTAGTCCTGTGAAGCTGTGAAGGCCTAGTAAGGCCAATAGATTAGTCAGTTCGAGAAAAAAAAATCATACTTTAAAATACGTTAAGACTTTTAAGCTACAGTGTCCCAAAAAAAATATACATACATAATAATACTCACATAAAAGCATCGCCTCCTTTTGCACAATCGATTAAAAAAATAAACTTCTAATTTAAGGAATGGGGTTATAATTTACGACTCTTCGATACGGAATACAACTTAATGAATATTGTATTTCGGTGAGCGGTGTTCCGTATAATATGATGGGAAGTTGAAAACGCTGTGTAAACCGCGGATAATCCTTCGAAGCGGTTAATGTTTCGAGTTGGAATTATGCATAACCCAAAGGATCAGCGGAGTTGTCGTCCCGTGTTTCCCGAGAATGACTTTTCATGGTCGACCGTACCAACAAATGCCTAAAGGGAAACCGTTCGTCGTAGACGTCATATCTATTTGTATATTAATTAAATGTTAATGTAGTTCTATACTATGAAAAACAATTATCAGAATAAATCGTATTTAATCTCCTATATATAAAATTCTTCTGTAGGTGTGTATGTCACTGAACTCCTAAACGGTTGGACGGATTTGGATGAAATTTTGTGTGCATGCACATTTTTTTAGGATAAAAGGTATTCTATGTCATTTCCTATTCTCCTGAGAACGTGCATGCTAATTTTCCTGATGATCGTTTGAATAATTACGCCTAAGAGTGTAACAAACAAACTCACATTCGCATTTACAATATATACGTAAATTGAATAAATATCATTTTATATTCGAGTACCGGGACGACCAAGCCTAGCTCGGTTCTTTAAAAAATATTTTTAAATTAAAATAAACTGTTAGGTTTGCCTTCCAAAATTAGCATTTCTTTTACAAAAAAAAATGAAATCTTTTTGCTGTTACTCGGATTCGAACTGGGGTTACTCGGATTTTCAAAGAAGTCGATTTCCATCTGAGCTATTATTGTTTTGACAACGGCGGCGAAGTTTACCTTTATATTGTAGCTATATTTTTTCATTGCCTGAAAACTCAGTCAAAAAAGTTTTCTATTGATAAAATCTAGCCGGATCTATTTATCGTCCCCGAAACCACCTACATACTAAGTTTAACGGAAATCGCTCTCGCTGTGTCCGATATCCTGAATATATACAAATATAAAAATATACAAGTAATGCTCGTCAAAGATCTCGGTTTAGATTATACATTTTACATATACATTTTATTTTAGTTGCTAAAAAAATACTACATATTTTGTGCTCGTAACCGTCAAATTAGGATTTCCCGTACCTCGGAAGCCTGGATAGAAAGAAATACACTATAAAATTAATTAAAAACAACCGGTATTTGCTTGAGCTATTTTATACATTATGTTACAGGCGTATGATTTCACTCATAATAAGGTGATTTTCAATTATAATTCAAAATAAATAGATAATATACTTACTTTAGCGATTCTGCTTTAAGCTTGTATCAAGTTTCACTTCTAAATTTGCATATCATGACTTAAATTTTGACGGCATGTGTAATAAACGTTAAATAATTAATATCCCATTACTTATTCATAGACAGGTCTTACGGAGTAGAGAAATGTTATTAAATAATTGAAACATATTATTAAGTTGCAGTATCTATTTATAACATATTTAATAATGCCTTCAGTTAAAAGCAGCACATTAATTTGAACAGTCGAGTTTATATTCGAACTATTTTATATCTACAATAGCCTCTGCCTGCGACTTCGTTCGCGTGGAATAGTACTTTGGACTAATGCTAGCCACGCAGCGGAAGCTCTCAAGAGGAAAAACCCCCAATTTTAAAACATTCTTGATTGGTGCTCCGCTCCTATTGGTCTTAGCGTGATAATATATAGCCTATAACCATCATCGATATATAACATTGAAAGAAATTTTCAAATCGGACCAGTTGTTGAGATTATCCCCTCCAACGTCACAAACTCACGAACTTTACCCGTTTATAATATTAGTATAGATTATTGTTACATACGTTTGTAACATAATATTCTATCCTAACTAATATTATAAAATTGAAAGTGAGTTTGTTTGTGACGCCTTAATTATTCAACCGATCGTCATAAATTCTGGTAGGTGGTAGAGCCACTCTGAAGCTATTACTGGTTTCAGCATGAAGGGTCGGCTCGCTTGGGGTAGTACCTTCCTCTCACAGAAACACCGACGTGAAGTAACAATGCTTGACATTGTTGCGTTTCTTTTGTCAGTGAGAGTGCCGGACGCCCACCTCCCCCTTGCCCGTCTTCTCTCCCCCTCTCACAAACACAGGCTAAAACTCTAGGCTAAACTCAAAAACTACTAAACGAATTTTCATACGGTTTTTACCAATTGATAAAGTGATTCATAAGGTATATAATTTGTCAAGGTTTTTTTATTATCAGGGCGGGATAATATCCGTCGGGTACAATAGCCAATAGATAAACAAATGTGTTATATACATATAATATAACTCATACATATACCTAAATTTGTGCTCTGCACAACTATTTTTGAAGCGGACAAAAAGTTTTGTGAGATTATTATGCATTTATTTTACGGAGATGATATATAGGACAAAATATAAACGAGTTATATATAACGTGTATAAGTATATTTAACAGTAAACTAAAACTTACATAGTAAGGACAAGTTAGTAAGTTTAAAATAAGTGACGTGGAATGATCAATAGTGCCGGGGCGCCGAGTCGGCCGCCGCACCGCGATAACGTAATTACTGCCGGAGCCTCGCCCAAGACGCGCAACTTACTCTCCTAACTGTTCCACTTACCTATTTTAAGGAATATTTAATATACAACAGAACACTAATGGATCTTAAATATTTCGCTTAAATGAAACCGAGCCATTAATTGATTATTACTCTGTGAAGTAATGAAGATTCAAATGTAGCATGTTCGAATACGGTGTCAATCGAATTTACAAGTAATGAAATAGTATCGTACTTGAAAATATTTTAATTCGCTTTCTTAAATCACCGTCATTTTCGAATAAAAATAAGCATATGAAAATTACTAAGAGAACAAAATTTTGTGATCTTGTTTGTTTATTTATTTATTACACTTTAATGTCTTAACCAATCGACCAATACTCATTAAATTTTGCATACACGTTGTCTGGGTACAAAAAAAGGATACAGAGTTTTATTTTGTAGGCGATAGAGCCGCGCTGAACCTATGCCACGGTTTCAGCATGAATGGATCGGCTCATCCGGAGTAGTACCACCCTCTCACAGAAAATCGAAGTAACAGTACTTGCTTGCATCGTTGTGTTTCGTTCAGTTAGTGAGAGCGCCGAAGGCCCAATTCTCCGCACCTTCCCCCTCTCTTCTTCCCTTTTTCCTCAACTCCACTACACAGGCTGGCATCGCACTTGCCACTACCCTAGTGTTGAAAGTGTCTATGGACGATGGTGACCACTTAACATCAGATGACCCACACAGTCGTTTGCTTCATAAGATATAAAAAAAAAATGACGTTTATTGCATGTTATCAAATCATACAAGAACATCTATCGAAATCTATATACGCATATCTCATATGTAAAAATTGTATTGAATGAGTAGTATGATCAAGGTTTAATGAACTTTTTTATAGACCAGCCTATAACATATAAAAATGCTTTCCCTGCTAAAATGATTACTATAATACAATTATGAGGATCATTATGCAAAAGTTGACACGCACTTTTACGGTTGATAGACACTTCAATGTCCTTTGTCAGTCTGTACATATACGATATAGCTATTGAATAGGTAAAATTACACAATTTTTGAAGTGAAAAGGTTTTTAGCCGCGTTTAGCGATTTTGTAGGTAATTTTTTTTTTATGTTATTGGAGGCCAACGAACATGTGGGTCACCTGATGTTAAGTGATCACCGCCGTCCATATAGACACTAGAAACACGAGAAGAGTCGCAAGTGCATTGCCAGCCTGAGTTTGGGAGGGGAGGGGTTGTGAAAGAGTGTTGAGGAAAGGCGATGGGAGGGGAGGGGAAGTGAATCTCCGGCGCTCTCACTGACCGAACGAAACGCGACAATGCAATCATTGTTACTTCACGTCGATTTTCTTTTCTTTTTTTTTATTGAAGCATGACAAAGTCATTGTACTATGCCCGAGAGGAAGCATAGTACAATCCAAAAACAGTGGCGACCATCGATATACATACTATCAATCGCCGGTCACCGCTGTCATGCCGGTCTGCGTAACTGTCTTTTCACGTTGCGTTTGAAGGACCCCATGTCTTAGGAAGGAGGAAACGCTGGCCGGGAGATTGTTCCACAGCTTCACAGTACGGCAAAGATAAGACGTAGCGAACTTTTTAGTTCGTGGCCCGATAGGATTTACCGTAAAACTGTGGCTCCTAAGACCAGCGCGCGTGGTACAGTTATGAAAAGGAGAAAAAGGGATCAGATTGAATATCTCATCAGAACACTCACCATGATACAGACGGTAGAACACGTTTCTGTGAGAGGGTGGTACTACCCCGGACGAGCCGATCCATTCATGCTAAAACCATTAATAGCTTCAGCGTGGCTCTACCATCTAGCATTCAAATTAATTTGGTAGCGGGAAAACTTATAGGTTCGCGTCACCGACAACTCTGACATGCTAGGGAAACGTCTACGAAGACCTCGACATGCTCGTGACGTATTGCGCTTGTGACAGACATTGTGTATGCTCGACTTTATGATTTCGCGTTACCGACCGTCACTCATGACGTCAATATGCTCGTACCGTATTGCGCTTGCGTACGAGAAGTGACGCGTAGTATAGCCACAGTACACATATAACAGACAGTACGGAAACTACCTTTAAACGCTTGCACTGGCACATTCACACAAACATGGGCATCGACGAGACCCCTAAGCGGTTTTCGCGGTGCTGTCCCTAGAATTCTTTTCAAAACCTCTCGTCGATGCGCATGTTTGTGTGAGTATGCCGTTTTCGAGCGTTTGTACGTAGTTTCCGTAATGTCTCTCATATGTCTACTGTGGTATAGCATTCTGTGTACAAGTAATATTGATATTTTGTCTTAAGTTTGTGACGTCATATCCCTATATGATTTCAACTACGAAAAGTTCGATAGGGCCGCATTAGAATCCAAAACGCCGTTGCGATTCATTACACGAGCCAGTTCGCACTCCCGATATAGGCTGTGATAAAAATACGGCGTAAATGATGGTGTTATATAACCTACGTAGGTGTTATTGTAGGCAGTCATTAACGAACCCTTTCCCTAAACACGAAAGGCTTATGGTACCGTATATCCGTAGACCTTGGAACTTTGTAGCTTACCGTATGTATCAATGCTTGCGGTAATACCGAGAGTATGTTAAGCTGACCCTGTTTTTGACCTTGCCTCTCAAATTACCGACCGACATCCTTTATTAATCCTAATTATTATATCTCTAATATATAATAATAGATAATATAATATAGTCATCTTCTATACTTTAATAAAACTGTAACAAGTCGAAATCTGTACATTAAATATTTTTTGAAAATCTTAATCAGGGTAGACTATGTTATCGATGTAGAAGCCAAAATTAACACAGTGATAACTGATATTACAAGGCTACCTACATCCAGGATACTTTTTGTCCCATAAAACGCAAGGGTTTCTCCAGGATAACGAAAAACATAAAAAAATAGTTAACGTAACTAGACTTCTTTGCGACAGTACTAAACTAAACTAGAGCCGGCAACGTTGGAAGAACAAGAATTTTAGAATAGCTGGTTAATACTGTGACAATTGGTGAATGATAACTGAAGTATGTTACAAAAGTATTAGATATAGCATTATCAAGATATATAGTATGTCATAGTGTGATTTTACTTTCTTTGTAGAAGGGTGCACACTTTCACTTCCGAAATTATCGCTGTCCGTCATATTTTAAATTGAGACACTGGTTACATTGACAACTGCGAACGGTGTTTCATAATTTATAAATAGCGTTAAAAATGCATTGTTTAATCCGAGACACTCAATTGTCTAATGAAATAGTAACAAAGAAATCAGTGAAAGGTACAAGCGCGGTGTGTTTGGCGGTATGTCAAAGGGCGTAAGGTCCTCTGTGCATGCCTTGTAATACTGGTACGACGAGTGTTCGACAAAGCAATTTGAATATTATGTTTATACAGATAGAGTTGTAGATGTTTTTGAGTACTTCGTCAATAGTGCAAAGTTCGTATTTTAACCTGTAGCTTTGGAAATGTAAAAAAACCATAATCTTCATCATCATCATCATGGACAGCTCTTCTCGACCCAATGCAGAAAATAAGCCTCCTCTCTTTTAAAAATAAAAACATGTAATTGAAATCTATCGAGTAATTTTTGGATGTACGTAGGTCAAACTTTGGCCAGTGTATATGTATATTATTAGTAAGATTAAAAAAAAAAAAACAAATTCCATAATATTATAAAAATATTATATTGCACCTAATTTAAAAATATAAAAAATACATATACCTATACATAAAAAAAATTACTGAAGATTAATTTGACCCGCTAAAAGCTAACATCACGCAATATCTCCAGGCGGTCACCCATCCAAGCACTGACCACGCTCGACATTGCTTAACTTCGGTAATCGGGCATGAACCGGTGGACGTTGACGACAAAAAATTTCTATCTACGCGTCTCTCTCGCATATTTGTGACGTCACATAATATTAAATAGAAACAATTTGAATCTTACAGCTATACAAGTAGGGTTGCAAAGGTTTTTGAGTAGGTATTTCGTTAATAGTGCAAAGATTGCGTTTTGTGTGCCCGCGTATTTCGTTTAGATTGACATTTTAAAACTCGCAATATCTTTTGAATGTAATGGCCGATTTTAATAATTCAAAAAGTTATCTATAGGTACTGAAACAGTCTTACTTTAAAAATAATTTATTTGGATATGGATTAATATATAGACATGAATAACATAGTCTTTTACGCATGGTATAGTTTTTATTAAGATTTATTTCAAAAATGTAGTTATAGTGACATAATCACAATAGGTAGACATATGGTACCGCTAGGTTTTTTATAGATAATATGTTCTTTAATATTGTAGAACATATTTTTGTTCTATCATTCATAATTATCGGGGCGCATGCGATGAAATACATTTTATGCCAAATTTTTTTCATACCTTTGATTACATTATTGAAACTTTAGTAGAAATCCCACTTTTTTTCTAAAAAAATATAGCCTATGTTACTAAGGGTTTTTTTTTTCGAAATGTCTCCGCTATTGACCCAGCAAGGTCTTAACAGCTTCAACGGACTACTCCCGTCCAGTAGTTTGAGTTTATTTGTAACTAACATACAAAAATACTACGATTCCTCTTTATTATAATAGTTTAGAAAAATAATTCGAATCTTATGCTTTACTGATAGGGTCGTTAATAGTGCGAAGCTTGTGTGTAATCTCCACGAACGTCGCCATGGCCTATTTAAGGTTAGGGTGCGCCTATAGATGTTTTACATCAAAAATCACATATAATTTGGGTATATGTTTGAGTGAGACCGAGGATATTTTGGATTCACAATTGGAAACGGTAGTTGTGGCTGCAATCGGGTATCAGTTTTATTCAATTTTATCGCTTTTAAAAATACAATTGAAACCAGTGATAACCAATTTGGTGCAGACGAAGTTGCACGGGTCAGCCAGTAATAAATAAACGTTGGTATACATATATATCTGGGTGTGATTAACGCCGTCTGAGCAATTACCATGAAATTTTTACTAACGAACTTTACTAAGAAATTAATATTATAAATTTAAAAGTGAATTTGTTTGTTTGCAACAATTTGACGCCTTAAATACTCACCCAATAATCGTGGACTATTGCACGCACGTTGTTAGAAGTAAATAAAAATTGAGCCGTTACGGGACGCCTGGCAGATGTGAAACATCTAAATTATTCGAATCGAACGAATCTCGAATTCTCAAATTACACTATAGGTATATGAGCTCAGTGCGAAAAGAGAGATTGTGCACAATCGGTTACGCATGGCATCGCGTCGCCACGTCGCACACAATCGTCACTCCAACAATCAGGATTATCTGCGCCTATAGATGTTCAAAAGGACATGGGATACCTTTTATAAGAAATAGGACTATCTACAAGGTTTATTTTTTCGAAATAAAACTGTAAAGGTCTTTACAGCTTCACCGAACTATTGAGGCGAGCGCTGAAGGCACTTAGCTGATTTGAGATATTTGGGCGACTAACTCAAGGGTGCACGGCACACCCCGGCTTGGGGTGTAGCCTGTTTTGTGCAAAAATCGTGACCTAACTTTTTTTTTAACCTGGGGAAATCCCTTATGGATACCCACCCTCCCAGGGAAGAGGGTGGGTTCTGTCCGACTAGCACGGACTAAATCCCCACGGTGTATCGACAGACCGTGTTGTTGGGGCGGCAAGGGATCGTTCAAGCTAATCGACCTTGTATAGCAGCCCCAATGTTTCACTCAACGGAAGGTGGCCGCCGGGCTCCTACCCATAGAGAGGCAGACTAGGTACACACCAGCTGCCCCCCCTCGTCCACCGGACCTGTGCAATGAGGAGATGGGCCCCCCGACTCATCCCGTCAGGTCCAGCTACGGTGACAGGAGGAGTTGGGCAAAGCACACCACGAAACGCTCGCACGTTGACGTCACCGAGGGCGTCCACCCGAACCGGCAACCCGCAGGCAGCCATCGCCCGCACTACTCCCATATGAAGTCGACGGCACCCGGCACCCGGCCCCCCTATATTGGGGACCAACCGACTAAGTGCCGCCGCCGCCCCAGCAATTCGCGGCCCGAGCCCCGCAAAATGGCCTTGAACCGCCAGCGCCCGTCCAGGGTGAGGCCCAGATTTTTCATCTGGGCCCCCACCCTGATCCGGACGTCCTCCAACATAATATGGGCTCCAGGTGGAGGCCCTCGCCGAGGCCCATGGAATAGTATGGCCTCGGTCTTCTCGAGGGCCACCCTGAGGCCCAACCTCCTTATCCGCCTGACCACGAGGGTTGTGGCCATCGTGGCCAGACGCTCCACCTCCCTCCATTCCCCTCTCCGGGTTACGACTAGGGTGTCATCCGCGTAACAGATTAGGCGCGCCCCGTATGGGAGCACGCCACGGAGTACCCAGTCGTAGCCCATGTTCCACAGAAGCGGTCCCAAGACCGACCCCTGTGGAACTCCTCTTCCTGTCTCCCACCGGATCAACCGCCCATCGCCGTCCACGTAGGTGACCTCCCTACCTTCGAGGTACGCCTCTAACAGCCGCCGCAGATACGGGGGCACTCGAAAATATCGGAGCGCCTCCCGTATGACCCCATGCGGCAGGCTGTTGAAGGCGTTGGCGATGTCCAAGGACACCGCCAACACCTTTCCCTCTGGGAGGCTTGCCTCAATAATTCCTATATATATTTTGTGTCTGAAAAATTCCTCTAAACTATATAGGATAGGATAGGAAATAATAAGGGCGGAAATCTTTGTCGTTTATTCCTCTGAAAAAGAAAAACAGCGTGTAAGCGTGTGGGCGTGCACGTGTGTATGGGTGATGTGTGATGTTGTAGCAGTGATGTAATGTTTTGTGTCACTGTATTGCGTGAGCAGCGTACTTAAGGGCTCCACACCGAGGGAAGGGACCTAGGCTTTAGCCGCTGTTGAGGAGGCCTAATCTGGTGTGCGGGAGCGAAATTTACCGCCAGACCATGGCGGCGTGATCTGTGGTTACGAGGGCGTGGGCGTGAACATGCTCTATTTGAAGAGACAGGCTGGTACTGATCGTTCACTGACGTGATTGAATCAGGAGGGTCGGCAAAAATGTGTTGCGGTCGTCTTATATACTGCGCATCGTTGGGTACGGGTTCATAGTTCGCGGCGGATACCACTAAAGGACAGGGATGATTCGCGGCTTTTTCGAAATAACTACGTGTGAGTGGTTTTATATAAGCCCAGACAAAAGGCATCTCCAGGTCTTCGTGGAGATCCTTATTCCGGACGTACCATGGGGCACCGGTGGTTTTAGGTAGGGTTCGGTTCTGAAGAACTTGTAACTTATGAATACGATTTACGTATAGGACAACTGTACGTCATAATCGGACGGAAAATTCTTCAAGGGAGAGCCTAAATCAACACATAAACGCGAGTAAACCCGCAGGCAAAAGCTATTGCAAAATAAATCTTATTCTCATATCACCAGTTCTTTCTAAATGTAGATGAAAATATAATAACTTATTTGTTACTATTTTATTTAACTTTTACCCTTTTTATGGTACCTACCAATAAGGATATCACATCATTGTAATATATAGCAAAAACACATGCATATTCGATTGCTAAGTGGTGTCATTATGAAATAAAACTACTTACAACTAACCTCAAAAAAGTAATTATAAAAAATTTGAGCCGTCACGAGACGCCTGCCAGATGTGAAACATCGAAATTGTTTTGTATAAGTTACATGCATAAAAGAACAGATTATGGCATAATGAAAAGATAAAGCATTACAAATTTGTTCCATAAAATAATGACTGTTCATTTTATTTTATTAACCGACGAAAAAAACGGAGGAGGTTCTCAATTCGACGCGTATATATATATATATATAAATTGTTTTTTATTGGAAAGAGTATAATACTCCGAAGTTGGTCCCATATAAATTCCAACCCTAAGGGTATGAAAATAGAGAATGATTGATTGTTCACTCACTGATTATATCTAAAACCGCGTATAACTTTTGACAGAATAGTCCGACTTTAATTATTATTCTTTGATTTGAAAGAGTATACCCTGAAGTTGGTCCCATATACATCTTGACAAGAAAAATCAACCCCAAGGGTAGGAAGACAGGGGATGATTTATAATTCAGTCTCTGAGTTGTATATTACAAATAAATTAAGCATTTAGTAATTAGTAGATTATAGCCACAAAAAAATATAAAATAAAAACTTTTTAACAAGAAATTAAACCGCCGAAAAAACTGAAAATCAAAAAAATAATAAACCTTTTACTTTATTAATCATTATAACTAAGTTCTCAAAGTAATGTAAGTATACCTAAATGATTTTGAGTCTGCGCCAAATAATTAATGAACTAAATTACTTTAAACTCAAACATATAACCAAATCAAATTAAAAATGCAATGTGGAATCTCTAGCAGAAACGTGTGTGCCCGTTCGGGTTGTTGTCTCACTGACATTAACTTATTATATATATGCTTCACGTAATTAATTAATTTGCTTGTTTGGCGCCGACTTAAAGTCACTTAGGTATACTTACATTACTTTGAGAACTTAGCTATTAAGATTAATAAAGTGAAAGGTTTATTATTATTTGATTTTCAGTTTTTCGGTGGTTTCATTTTTTGTTAAAAAGTTTTTTACATAAATATTCATTTTCAAAATACAATACCAAAATTGAACTAGGCGCAGGCGCGGTGTGTTTGGCGGCAAAGGGCGCTAAGTCGTCTGCACGTGCTGCGTAGAACTAGTCGAACGAGTGACCTACTAAACAGTTTGAATCTTATGTTTATGAAAATAGGATTGCAAGTCTTTTTGAGTATTTCGTTAATAGCGCAGTGCTCATGTTTTGCGTCGCCACGCTAACACTCAGGTTTACCCTCCGCCTACAGATGTTTCACATCAATAATTAACTATAACTTCACAACATCCATCTATAAGAGACACACTGTAAGGCTATAAGTCTCTTGCAGAAAAAAAGTATAAGCACAATCATACAGATCACGACATATTGGTGATTTCAGATCTAAGTAACTCATGAATTTAATAATAAATTATGAGGGCTAAATCGAAACTTATATTTCGCCAAAGCTAATTTCCAACCACAATCTACGGAACGGAACACAATGGCGTAAGCACTTTGCGGTAGAAATATTTAGGGTCGTTTTAGTGCTTTCGCAGTAGAATCTTGCGGTTTCTACCACACTTGACTTTGGCTATAATTCATTATGGATAAAATCATGTCTTTAGTAGTATTTTTTATACTTCTTCTCTTTGATGAGTGGAAAAGTTTATGCAAGGTTAGAGTGACAGAATACTACCATACTTATTTCTAAGTCGAAGCAACACGTACTGGTATAAGAATGATCCAATGCATCTTATTATTGGTCTTAGCATTGTGTTCCTTCTGAGTTTGTTTTTGATTCTGAATGCCTTTTTGCTATTTTACGACAGAAAAACAAATGAGAATCCATTACTGCTCAGCCTTAATCACTTACCTTCAAGTCTTCCTAGCTTAGATGTAATTTGTTAATTTCATTCTAATATTTTTGCTCAGGACGTCCAGCCCCAACGGTAATGTGGTTGATTGACGGAACACCTGCATCACAATATGTCGGAGAAAAGACTGACACACACGTCGTGGTTAATAAGCTGGAACTTCCACACATTAAAAGGAATCATTTGAACACGACTTTCAAATGTCGAGCCTCGAACACAAACCTTGTCAGTCCACAGGAGAAAACAGTCAGACTGGAGATGAATTGTAAGTTTTTCGATGTCGCAGAATTAAAAAAAAAATTTAAATGTTGTATTGTAATCTCGTAATTTCTCTTAAAATTAACACAACCAAAAACAGTTTTTTTTAATATTTAAAGCATGATGCTGTCACTAACAGTGATCCTAAAATTTTCTGCACGAAAAATGCGATACAATGATATATTTATATGCCATTATGGACCCGTATAATAAACATCAAATAGTTGTAAACTTGCCTATCTTCCCTCTTCATATTGTTTCATCTAATGGTTTCAAATATTCAAACTTTCAATCCGCTACATTCCGAGTTTCGAAATAGTTCACTAAAATTATCATCTTTCCAGTAAAGCCGAATATGGTGGAAATCCTAAACAAGCCAGCATCATTATCATCGGAAAGATACGTCACTTTGACCTGCGTATCTGAAGGAAGCCGGCCAGCTGCACAACTCACATGGTTCAAGGATAACAGAAAATTTAAAAGAGGGAAGGTAATAATGACAAAAGTGCAATAATGACATAAAATTGAACTCCTCCAGATTACAAATTTTAAAAGAAAAACAAAAGAATAAGAGACATACAAAACTCAAATCCATACTTCAGGCCTAATTTTTGATAGAATCAGTAGTCTGAACAGAATTTCCACAATACTAAATAACAAATCTATAGCAGATCTTCTATCTATACACGGATTTAATACTCATATAATATAATGAAGATAGAAAATTCAACATAAAAATTGTTTTATTGACTGTGGTTCATTTTAATGTCTCGTGTAAATTGTTTCATCTTTTGTTCAAGATAACAGAAGCAATGAACGAGACCTGGGTGACCAGTCAGCTTCAGTTTATGCCGTTGCCGGAAGATGATGGGGTACTTCTTAAATGTCAGGCAGACAACAGCGCTCTGCCGGGTCAAACGATCGAGGATTCTTTAAAGTTGGATATTGTTTGTATGTATTTGTTCATTATTCCAAAACATTGCTTATTCACTTCAAAAACTTGGATTTCTTCATCTTGTCCTGTGTAGTCAATATTTATAAGTCCGTTAAATACAGGTTTACCTCTATTAGAAATATTGTTTTTGTTAGTAAATCTTAGCCTATGTTAGAGGTATACAGCATGTTTTAGTACAATTACAAATTAGGTTTTTTTATTATAGTTATCAACTTGTATAGGTGCACACACTTTTTAACAAAATTTATCCATTTGTGAATAAACAAATTATCCGGTCTACTTGATAACATCTTCAAGACATTATCTGAGCTGCCACACATTCGATCCATCAACGAGTTTGCTTTTTTTCGAATGATTGCGAAAAAATCATTCACACGAGCTTCAGCAAACATGCCCGATGCACTATAATATCGAGGCAGCCCCAACAATGCCCTGAAAACATTATTGTACTGTATACGCAACGCATTGTACGTAAGTAGTGTATATGAGGTCCAGAGATTGCTGGTATAGAAGCTCTGGCAGTAGGCTTTAAATAATGTTATTTTTATTCTTGGTGTGCAACGACTAACCTCCGGAACAGCATATTTCCTCTCACCAACAATACTTAACCGTTTTTAAATATCTCTGTTAAAAGTAACATAGCTACGTAATCACTATAGTTATGTGTTTACCAACAAATACTCTGAAACGCTCTATATCTATCGGTAAATATCTCGCCAAAATCGGTTCAACCATCGGAAGTTAGCTGGAACAAAAAATTGCAATTTTGATTTTATTTGTATGCATAGACATAAGAACAGTTTACAACATTTCAAAACATACATTTTTAAACTGTTTGTACTGTATACAAATCCACCGCTTCATTCTAACACCAACGGAGCAATTAGCACAACTTCTTAATTTACTAAGACCCGTTCCTTAAACGAATATTGCTGCAAAATACGCTATAAAGGGGCTCGGCTTACCAGTTCGCACATCTCTAACATCGTTAAGCTTAATTATTATTGCTACTTAAGCACTCGCTCAGAGCACAGACTTATATGACACACGAGCGTTATTTTGCAGCTTGTAATAAAGATATTGTTTTTTAAAAAATACGACTTTAATTGTCTTTAGAAGTTTCTTGTATTAATTCTCCTGACGTATTCTTGAATATATTATGTAATGTATGTTCGGAAAGACTTGCAATAATTGAAATTATAAACAGACGACACAATACTAATATACAAGAAATAAATACAAAATTTTCGTTCTATCTGTTAGACTTAATAAAAGGAATAAAGTTTTTTGGATAATAGTAAGGTACCTAAGTGCCATTACCAATTTTCCAGGCAATAAATTCAAAGATAATGTAAAGATAGTCCTATTGTTGAAAGGTTATTATAGAGAGGATCATTACGTGAACGATAATAATATATTCAAGTAACTTCTCGATACATCCTCTGATGTAGTACAAACATTACTTAACAATATTGTTATAGTGAAAACAATTAAGAACAAAATCCGACCGAGTCTCTTGATGGTTTATTTGGACGAATGGGATTTTATTGAACTGATAGTAAACGTTGAAGATGTCATGCCTTCTAAGAATTCAAATTGCGTAAAGAATTTTGAATTTTATATTGTTAACATATTATAAGCTGCTTCATTCTTCATACTCCAATCAGGATTTTAAAAGCAAGTATTTTATTTATTTGCTTACATACTTTTTTACTTCTCTTTACCAAGATTTTTTTTCTTCTTATTTTTCTGTTCTGCAAACTCTTGGTCCGCACCTTTTTTTTGCTTTCGCTTTTTTTTATTGTCTGCGTGTCTGCGTTTTTTTATTGTTAGCAACTTTTGGGTGTTTTTTTTATTTATTTAGTATTATTTTAATTTTTATTTATTTTTCATTTGAATTAACTATTTACTATTTTAGAGTGGAGTTTTTAATGATGTTATTGCCTTTATGGCGGCTTTTTTTTCCCAAGCTTGATCATACAGAATAGTGCAATGTATTCCGTTATCATGTTACAGCGCGTTTTAAATTACTTAGTTATTATATGATGTCTTTCTTCGATTTGTGTTCAAAGAACTAGCAAGTAGGCATGAAATCGGCGATTATATACTGACCATTTTGATCGCCGTTGTTCTTGATTTGTACTCTGCTTTCATTAGGCTCAGTACCGTTAATATAGCCTGCTGTTACAGAAAATACTACTTCCATTATTAATTATATGTATTTTTTTAAACATCTGTAATTTCTTGATACTTGATAAAAGATTATATTATTTTTAAAGCTTTGAAATTGTATATAACGTTACAAAATCGTACGCAAAAATTCAATTCATTTGTATAACGTATTTAGTGATTAAATCAAGGAAATTAGTACATGGTAATAAAATATTTGAAATTGCATAAAATAAAATTGTAACTCAAAAGGTACTTCCTGACTATAACAATAGGCATACGGTTGGTTTTTTTTTTTCGATCTGATTACGCTATTAATCTAGCAAGGTCTTAACAGCTTCACCGGACCACCGGTTGTTTCTTATATACATAATTCAACAAGTGTCCATTAAATTAAAGGGTTCTGTTAACCTACATAGTATTAGATATATTATTGTTTAATAAATTAAAAACAGTTTTTTGCATCTAATTAACTGCTATAAAATAATGCTTTGTATCTGCTTTTCTGAGAGCCATTGAGAGCTGAAATACTCCACACTCACGCTCGTTTCTAGCGCAATATCTATATCACCTTTGTTTGAAACAATTGCTCGGATAATAGACTATACTTAAGAAGAGTTCTATTGACTAAAATAATCAATAATTATATAAGTATAGTTATTCCTAATTTCTTGATATTGAATTCCAATGAACCATGGAACTACGTACAATAGTCACAAATAATTATGTTCGACATTTTTTTAAAGTCATCGTTATCGGTTACTAGGAAATTGACATTGAAAAGATTATATATTATACATTGCTTTGATATTCCATAGGCCCTGAAAATGAGGAGTGAACGAATTCCTAGAAAATATACGTTTCAGGTTCATGGGTATATGTCTCCTTTGAACACGGTTACTGTTTGCCAATCGAACCATATCATAAATTGAGCTGTTTTATTTCGACTGTCCCGTTCAAAGTAGGTAAAGTAATCATTCTAGTAGGCATATAAATACATATATGTTCGTTTTGATTATTTGATTCATTGAACAAAAAAAGAATTCTGCATGTATCAGTGTGTACATGCGGAAGAAGAAAACTTCTTTTGCTTATACATATGTATACGAAGTGTCAATTAGACGCTATAAGCGGGAACGAAAGAATAATGTTTGAGGGCCGCTTGACGCGACGCGGGGTATTGGGTATCAATGGCGGAGAGGCTATCCAATAAGAGACAACCATTATCGAGAATAGCCGAACTGTGAATACCTATGTCAACGTGGCACTATCGCTCATGTGGATATTTATGTATACGCTTATCTAATTGTGTTGACAATCATTTAAAATATTTATAATTGAGTGTTCGTAAAACAACGGGACACGGCTCCTAAAATCGTTTACAATATATAAATGTTATTAAGCGATAAATATAGTAAATAAACTGTATACAAAAAGAAATACGTAAAATTTTAACAAAAATCATGCCAAAACCAAAACACGTAACAATATCACAGAGTATCGTTTGTGTTCAGATAAACGCTTTTACTTCATCGAGGATTCGCATTTCTGAGTATTTCGCAAAATGAGTTACGTTATTATGTGAGACCATAAGCGAAAGCGCTTTGAGCATTCTTAATTAAAGCGCCTACAATTAAAATACGCGTCACTGTTTTATAATTAAAATGTGTTTCGTTTGTCGAAATACACTTGGCTGTTTGCTGTTACGTATCTTCTATACGTGATAATAAGAATGTATCTCTACTTTTTCTATTTGCGTGAAAAAAATGTTATAGGTGTCTTGGAATAGGTAATAAAATACATCACATTTAGTAGGTGGTAGAGCCACGCTGAATCTATTATTGGTTTCGGTATGATGCGTCGGCTCGCCCGGGGTAGCACCACCCTCTCACAGAAAACCGACGTGAAGTAACAGTGCTTGCGTTTCGTTCGGTCAATGAGAACGCCGGAGACCCATCTCGCCTCCCCTCTCCTCTCTTCTCCTTTCCCCTCTCCCTTTCTCTCCATTCCCCCAAACACAAGCTGGCAAGGCACTTGCGACTACTCTGAGGTTGCTAGTGTCTATGGACGGCGGTAATCGCTTAACAACAGGTGACCCGCGTGTTCGTTTGCCTCCTATATGTTATATAAAAAAAACATCAATCATTTTTAGAAATGTCTGTCTGTTTGTCTGTATGTTTACATGAACACGTATCACTGCTAAAGTACTGAATTCATAATAAAACCACACCAAAAAATAAGTCATATCATTGACAGTAACTTAGTCTTTGATTCATTAAAATCGGTCCACTCTATCAAAAGTTATTGTAATTTTAATGACGACGCTACGCCACGTAAGTACGAGCGAAAAGTAGATAAGTAAATGGACTTTATCCATTCAGGTGACTTTATTAATCACTATTTTGTACATAAAGTTCCACGTAGACGAAGTTGCGGGCACAGCTAGTATATTAAATAAATAATGATGTGATGTCAATGGCAATGGACACTTCTTAAATCACATAAACGTAAATAAGTTACAAATTATCGCGAATAAAACCGCGAGGTAAAGCTTGTATATATACTTCGTATTACTCCACCAGAATATCGGCAAATATGTAATGGAGATATACTAATTAGATTGTCAGAGTCTCTCTCTATATTTCTAACAAATATTTGGTGTAAAATAATACGCTAAACAAATTTAATTATCAAGTTAAATATCCACGTATATATGTTACATGTCTGTTGGATGCACTACCGTGACTAAACAAAGCCCACAGTGAAGCGTCGCTTGCCAAATTATACACGAACTATGCGTTACCAAAACTTTCGTCGTCGCCAGCTTACCCACTACAAGGATCTTGTTCTGAACTAATTCCGTTTAGTGCTGAGTGAAGCGAGCTAGATCTTACAAACGCCTGTCTCATCATCCTGACTCCACTGACTGATTAACCGAGATCTATGAATATGTTTAGGTACATATACATTTTTTGTTTTTTTTTTTTTTTTTGCCTTTTGCGTACTTTGAATTGAATCCAAAAATGAGTAACATACAATATGAATGTTAATTATGACAGGTAAGACATATTCTAAATAAGACACAAAATAGCAAAAAAAGTCTCACACACGTTCTTCTTCTTCAGTTCACGAAAATTATTAATATAACTAGCTGACCCGTGCAACTTCGTTTGCACCAAATTGGTTATCACGCGAAAAAAAAAAATTTTTTTTTATCGTAGCACGGCAAAATGCCTGCACTATGCCTGATGGTAACCACAGTATAATCCAAAAACAATATCGACCACCGAGTGACACACTATACATCGCTGGTTGCCACTATCATGCCGGCCTACAGAAAGCTGGATATGCACAGGCTGATCCCGAAACGCGTCGCGTAGAAGCGAGTCACTATTACGGATTTTTACGCCATGTACATGGTGGTTGTGACCCAGTCAGGCTGTAAAGCCCTACCACCCCGCAAATAAAACTGATACCCGATTGCAGGCACAACTACCATTTCCAATTGTGAATCCAAACTATCCACGGATTGACTCAAACATA